>JAQPPZ010015345.1:347500-372050 GCA_028583015.1 Wollemia nobilis
TGATATCATCAAAACATTCATCATAGATCATGAGATATAGCATTTTAAAATTCACAAGATGTTATGGTAAACTACTATTTCTGGATGAAATCAATGTCTAGAATTCTGTAAATTTGGTACCATTTTAAAGAGGAGCTTGAGATATTTCCACTAGGCTTTAAATCACCTCAAACAAGGTTTTCAATCAAAAGTTATGGAAATTTCAATTTTGTAGTAAATTTAGGGCAAGATGATAAAATTTAAAGAACCCTAAAATTGATTTTAATATTTTGAACATTAGAAAAACCATTGAAATTTAAATTTTTTGAAATATTTGATCTGAAATAATACCATTAGCATGCAATAATTCAAAAAAATCAATTTAAATCAATGTAGCCAAAATATAAGTCTTCCCCAACATGAAATGCAAGTAATCTTGGTGTAAGCAAAATTCAAAATCTTGATGTAAGCAAGCAAAGTTCAAATTAAAGACAAAAATTTCAAGTGGGTCCCCAAATTGGGGTGAGTTGTACAATAGCAACAACAAATGGTGACTCTAATGGAAAATACTCCTAAGTATTTTTGATGAAAAACCTAGATTGAAATAAGATAAAACTTTAACTAGTAAAATGCACATTACTTGGCAATATTCTAAGAAAAATGGAGTCAAACAAAATTGCTTGAAAATAATGCTTCACTTTATTTAGCTATAACTGTGTGTTTATGCATTCATTTCTATTATTAGATCAATTAGAATTCCATAATTTGGTTTAAAATCAGGTTATTCGAGATATCACTTAAAATATTTGCCTTTGCAATGCTCCACTACCAATCAAGCATTTATAGCTCTAGTGGAGATGACCTCGATCTCTTCTAGATATTGCTCTACTGCAAGCCATGCATCTATAGCCCTGGTAGAGATTATCTATATCATCCAAGAACTTTAGAGTATTGCATTATTGAGCTTCTTGATGAAAATTATTTAGATAAATTGTAAACATTGAGTGTTCTTTTGGGTTAGAGATCTATAAGGCTAATGATAGAGTGTATACATAATTATCTAATCATCAAACCAAGATAATTTTATTTCTTCATAATCTAAAATATTTAAATTATAATGGGTAAATGTGAAGCTTAGCAAGAAGTTGCATTACTCCAATCTCATTATTTTTGGTCCAAAATTTGAGAATAAAACCAAACAATGTGATTCACTAATCATCAGATTCACCAAATTTCAAATAAGTTATTCATATTTAATTGATAGGAAGCATTTCCTTTAGAGGAACCAGAAGTTGATGGCAATTAAAATCCACTTGTCAAAATTTGAAATAAAAAAGACAACATGATGAGTTGTACCATATTACCTAGAGGAGTAGAGTTAGCATTGACTGCAACTTACTGTTGTAGATCTGGGGGTGGCAGCACATCAAGATCGAGCGTCCTACTGGCCTACCCCTCAAGATTAATGTCATTGAGGAGGCACGACAGTGTTATGCGACATGCTGGCCTCAAGAGTAGGATAGCTTCTAGAGTAGGTATCACATTGGGGATCTAGCTCACTATATTGGATGGTTCATAGCATTGTAGGCAGATCATATTGACTGGCACCCATACTTAGACTGCCCTCCACAAACGGAGGCTGATGATTGTCTACGTCGAGCATGTAGAGACAGATGGCTCCTTGGATTCAATTTCGAGGTATGAGAGTTATTTTACTTCTCCTGCATCACCTGATAGTTTGGGATTAGGTAGTACATTCCAAAGCTACCTACCATCTACCATCGCCTCAAGCTGGAGAGGGACTTGACATAGCCCAGGGTGACTCCAATGGGGGACAAGGATGATGACTTTCAATAGTCATACTTGACAGATGTAGGGACCACTCCTAATTATGACACTTGGTGAACCCTCAGGGTATGGTGGGGCTTTGATGGACCCTTAGGTAGGGTATATGATGATGTTGTAAAGGGTGCAGAGGGCATAGAGGTTGATCCTCATGATCACCAAGTCTTTCAGAGGATTAAGGGTAGATGGGGTGAGGGATCTGCAAAGGAGGCACCTCCAACTGAGAAGGAGGGTGATGATCTCTATGAGGATGAGGCCAGACCTGACAGTGATATTGGGCAACTCAAGACCTAGTTTGCTAGCCTAAAAACTTAGGTAGGCTCTCTACAGATGCAAATTTTACATTGGGACACCACCATTGCCACCTTATAGGCAAAGGTGGGGGATCTACAGTCTCGACTGATAGCAGGGCAGGCATAGTGATGTGGCTATGAGGAGTAGAAGACCGCTATGCAGGTTAATATCACTATAATAGACACAGAGATATAGTAGATTACAGGCCAGCATATCCTCCTGCAATCATCGATTGATGCTATGATGGCATAGATTGTTGCACTCTGTAAGACAACTGGTCATATGGTGATGAAATGAATTGCAATATTAATTAAGGATCACCTTTAAGAATGGAATTACATTTAATATTGAGGAAAACCTGCAATATATTTTATATTGAATATATAATATTTGATGATGATTTTATGGAAATAGTTTGATTGCCTTAAATAGGGTTGTGACCCTATAATATAATTAATAAATAAATACAATTATTATAATATGTTAGGAGGGTCCTAACATGCCACCCTCCTTAAAAAGAGCTTTTTCCTCAAATCTCAAAGGGAGAAGCTTCATCCTTTGTTTTCCAAGATGCATTTGCTCATGTTCTTGCACAACTTTAATGTCCTTTTTTCGTAAGCAGGGATATCGAGAAGATGGAATAATTAGAGGTGGATTTCCAAGAAGGAGAGGAGTAAGACAATGGTGGGGGGGCAACCTTTGGGGTCCTGCAAAAATTTTAGAATAATCCATCAAAAGTGGTAAGGCTTCCATATCCATGTGTCCCCTGGAAGAGTCAACAAAGAATGAGTGTGAAGTCATGCTACATTATTTTTGAATAGGTTCAACCATGTGGTTAAAAAGCACTATTGGTTAGGAAGGTGTGTGCAGGTCTTGTAGAGTGTATGCTTGGCTGGCATTGGTTACTTTAGGTATGTCTACCTTATTGATTCCTGGGGCAGCTATTTCTTTGTATACCTCAACCGTATTGTCATCATGGGGGTGAGTAGATAATGTGGGTAGTGTGGGTTCATGGTTCTCACTTTCCACCTCTCCCTCATCTTGCTCATCCGAATCATCTTGCTCAGCTTCCTCAGCTTTACCCATTATGGATTGACAATGATCTTCCACAGTTAATAAATACAATGTTGACGTAGCGCAAAAATGACTGGGACTAAATTTCTCATCACAAGTATCACAGAGGCCTTTCACTCATCGTTCCTTTATCTCCTCAAAGTTGAGATGTTTAATTGGTAAAGTTTGGTGAGTTTTGGGAGTGGGGTAAATGGTCTGTGATTTCCCCATCGACGATTTTCCTAATTTACATAGAACATTAAGTTTATCTTCAACTAATAGATTTAATCCAAAGGTATACATTAAGGTGCGGGGATGAAATATTTCCACCTTGTTCTTAATTTTTTCCTTTAATCCACTGACGAAGCAACTTATGAGAATTGATTCATCAAATCCTATGGTGTGAATGACGAAATCTTGGAACTGATTCTGATATGCTCGCATCGAGGTGAGTTGATGAAGGTTGGTGATATTAATCAGTGAAAGTAGATTGGGGTCATGATATCTTCCATCGTTAGCCATTTGCATAGTCATTGTTGGAAGTTGTCATTAAATTTGCTGAAAAATCATCACAAAACTTGTTGTCAGAAATTGTCATCCAAAATTTTATCATCAGCAATTTTCATCAAATGTTGCAGCAAAAATCGACAAACATTGATGTCCTTGTAATTTTCATCACAATTTGTGTGTTATCAATTTTTGCAACTTTTTGTCAAAAAAAATTGGGTGTTTCAACTTTGTTGACAACTTTTTCAAATTGCTTTTTGTTGAAAATTTGGGTGGGTGTCAACTTTTTTGTGAAGGCTAGCGAAGGGGGGCCAGGACTCGAGTGGAGTAGGCAGAGTAGGTAGGCAAAGTGGTGGTGGGAGATGAGCAGTTAGTGAGAAATGGATAGGGCAAGTGGAGCAATGGTGGTAGGAGGAGCAGAGCTCGACGGTGGTGGCTGAGTGGAACTCGGGTGGCGCTCGGGTGGCAGCGGGTATGGTAGGCAAGGGGAAAGGTACGCTAGATGAAGAAAACATAGTAGGAGGGGGAAACAAAGGTGGAAAAAGGATGTCAAGGAGCGAAAGGCAAGTGGTGCAAGATGTGAGGAGAAATTGAGGGCATGGAATGCGAGGTAGTAAGAGTAGATCAGGGAGGCACGAGAAATGGAACACGAGGCGTGACTGGCGGTGTCTACGCACGGGAAGGGAGTCAGATGCCTAGCAACCTAGGAAATTGTTATTATGTATGCATGCCCTTATATATCCCACTTGCCTCCTTCATCAGGGCAATGTGGGATATATAGTTATCCATTTTTTAAACTTCTTCCATTCTTTCGATGCCGTCTAATTTATCCGACACCGAGAAGTTTTAAAACCTTATAAAACTTTAAAAAAATAAATTTTCTTGTCGTTTTCTTTAGGACGTCACCAGAATTTTTAGAAATCTATCGAATTTTATGTTAGATCTATTTGATGCTTGATTCCATGATTTGTTACCTCCTCCTTTGCTTTTTGACTGTAAAATTAATTGATTTGATAACCGAACTCTGCAGTTGACATAAATTCTTGGTGTATCTACGGTGTGTCTATATTTTTTTCATCTAAAAAATCTGTGTCGTTGTTCTATGTTCGTGATAGAGTTCATTTCTTGAGGGCTCTGTAACGAGTTTAAGCAGGTGCACTGTAATTTTTATTTGACAATGAAGGTGTGGAGTCGTCGATGTGGAGTCGAATGAAAAATTAAACAGTGACTAGAAATTTCTTTTAAAACCTTTCGCCCTTGTCCATTTCTGTTTATATTATTTGGTGCCTAAAAATATTTTACTTAGAAAAATATTTGAATATTTGTTATTTTTTGTTGTCATCTTTCAGGAATTCATCGAAATTTCTAGCAGGCTGCCAAAAAAACGTCGTAGAATTTTTAAAATTTACACGTTTCTCCTTCGTTGTTGGTAATATTAACTATTTGATGTCGATCAATTATAGTTGTTCTACACCTTGACCTGTTTAACAATGGTTTGATCTATTTTATGATTGGAAATATTCACAATATAGACCGATGGCCAAAATTGATCTCAGTTCATGGATAGGATCGCCAAACAAACTTTGATAAATCATGATTATGTTGGACTTATAATTATTCCACTGTAATTTACAGTAGTCCAAACTAGACTATGGGGTGGCTAACGGTGGCTGAACAACGGTTTGATGCACCACGTAATTTTTTGATATGGCAGGGATGGCTTGGTCACGAGAATTATCTGAATTATTGTAAAAAAAAAAAATCCCCTAGTGAACCTTGTAGGTAGTTGTGAATGTTGTACAAGATGGTGTATTGATATGCAACAGTGGTGTATGTAGATGATTGGTATTTTTACTGAAACGTGAAACAATGGATGAGATTCAGAGCAATGGATGATTTGGCTTTGATACCAGATGTAAGACAACTGGTCCTATGGTGATGAAATGAATTGTAATATTAATTAAGGATCACCTTTAAGAATGGAATCGCCTTTAATATTGAGGAAAACCTACAATAGATTGTATATTGAATATATAATGTTTGATGATGATCTTATGGCAATAGTTTGATTGCCTTAAATACCTACTCTAAGGGTTGTGAGAGTGAAGGGTTGTGACCCTATAATATAATTAATAAATAAATAAAATTATTATAATATGTTAGTAGGGTCCTAACACACTCCAGGGTGGGAGTTCAGATCCCTCATCATCACAGGTTGTTCTAGCACCTGTAGCTGCTCCATTAGTACCAGCAGTGCCAACAACGTTAGCAGTGCATGGATTAGCATAATTGGATCTGAGAGCAGATATCAGGAGACTCCAGGTCTTGGTGCATATGCACATCGATGATGGAGCATGGAGTGTTGCCTACATCTCTACTCTGAGAGGAGCGATTGGACTACTTGGGGATGATGTTCCAGAGATGCCCATAGCTTCATGGTCTTAGAGGACTCACACTCGAGAGACAAGCCAGTCCTCAGTGAGCTCCAGTCACAGATCACACAGGTCATAGAGGATTTCTGGTGCTAGCTCTAGGACTCATAGAGATGGCGGAGGTGACAGTGGATCCTTAAAAACTTGAGGCACAGGCCCTGCTACTTAGTACACATATTACATATGCTTTTATACCATTTTTGTGTGTATGGTCGAGGACCTACACAGATGTAGCCTGCGGGTATTTTGACACATGCCAGTGTACTACCCATGATGATGTATATTTTTTGATACATATATATATGATTTGACTTTGAGACTCATTATATGTGTAGTTTATTATTTTTATTGTTTTATGTTTTATGAGATGCATATGGATGCAAAGTTTAGATACGATGATATACATGTGTAGATGGACTACTTATGATGAATGTATATGAATGTAATATTTGTTGTTTAAAATGCATGCTTGATTTACTATACTGTATGCATTTAATTTATGTTGTTGTGACATAATTTATGCCATGTATGTATTGCACAGCTTTTTCTATGATGAATGCTATGTAAATAAACATGTATGTATTAATCACTAAAAACATAATGTCTGAATGCAATATGGATTAACAATCTAATGGATGACACCACATAATGTATAACAATCATGAATGTAATCGCTATATCTTTTTATGAAAATTAATAAATTGTACACCCCTATGTGAGATGCAATGATGAATGGTTCCTATTCATGAGTTTTTGTAAATTAAAATAATATGAATAACATAGTCAGTGGATGTTTAAATATCATTTCTGACATCCACCCAATATCTAACCTATATTACAAATATCTCTAATAAATAAACTCCCATAAAATAAATTGACATTTGATGATTGCATTAAAAATTGATTGTTGCTATGTGGGAATTTTTGAGGTCTTCCATGAGACTCAAACACCCTAGTTGACTTATCAAAAGTTGTATACTGACTATACTAGACTTCTAAAATAAAGGCTTTCACTAGGATAGACCCTAACTATGCATTATCCCTATGTGTTCAAATGAGTATATTAGATAAGGCATAAGCATACCCCAATGGCAGGTGGGATTCTTTCAACCCATTTCTAAGATTGGGGATCCTCAAATGTCTATCCAATCCCAATGTCTTATATTCATATTTTATCCCCCCCCCCCCCTACCCCCCCCCCAAACTCTCCCCCACAAAATTCCCCCCACCCCCCCCCCCACCCCCCCCCCCCCCCCCCCCCCCCCCCGCGCGGGCCCCCCCCCCCCCCCCCCACCCCTCCTTTTCTGCGGCACACCCCCCCCCCCCTCTTTCTTTCTTTTTAGGCCTCCCTCCTCTATAATAACAACAAAATTCTTTTTTTTTTATTGATGGAGAAAATCTATATTTTTTTTTTTTTTTTTTTTTCATCGGGGGGGGGGTGCCGCCTTTTGATCTCTTCCCCCCCAATCCATTTAACTCCCTCCCCCCGCCCTCCTTCCCCCCCCTACAAAAAAATATATATACGGCGGGCGCCCCCCCCCCCCCCCCCCACCACCCCCCCCCCCCCCACCACCCCCCCACCACCCACACAAACACCCCACCCCCCCCCCCCCCCCCCCCCCCCCCCTCTCCCCCCTCCCCCCCCCCCCACCACCAAACAAAAAGACGGTGGGGGGAGGGAGGGCACCGCCGCCAAACCACACCCACCCCCCCCACAACCACCCCCCCCCCACCCCCCCCCACACCCACGCGACAAAAACACACTACACCCTACAGCAGGCGCGGGGGGGAACACCACCCCACCGGGGGGGAAAAGGAGCAAAATAGAAACAGAACACACCACAATATAACAACCCAACAACCAACCACCCCCCAAACCAAAAACCAAACCAAAAACACAATCACCAAAAAAAAAATATAAAAAAATATAAAAAATTAAAAAAATAAAAAATAATAAATCTAATACCAAACACGCCCACGCCCCCCCCCCCCCCCCCCCGAGGCGACCACCCCCCCCGGGCCCCCCGCCGGGGCCGGGGGGGGGGGGGGGGGGGGGGGGGGGGGCGCGCGGGGGGGGGGCGGGGGGGGGGGGGGGGGGGGGGGGGGGGGGGGGGGGGCGCCGCCGCGCCGGCCGCCCCCGCCGCGGCGCGCGCGCCGCGCCGTCCGCCCCCGGCGGCGCCACGCAAAGAGGGACAAAGCGGCGGGTCCTTCTCGGTTTTTTGGTGTTGTGGGGGGTCTCGGGGCGCGCGCGCTCTCCCCCCCCACCCCCCCCCGCCCCGCCGCCCGCCCCCGGGGCGCTCTGGCGCGGTGGGGGTGTGGGGGCGGGGGGGGGGGGGGGGGGGGGGGGGGGGCGGGGGGGGGGAGGCGGGGGGGGCGCAGTGGTCGTGGTGGGGGTGGCGGGCGGGGGGCGCCGCGGCGGGCGCCGACGGCGCGGCGCCGCCGTCCGCGGCGGCGCGGCGCGCCGGCCGGGGGGGCGGGCGCGGCGGGGGGCGCGGGGGGGGGGGCGGGGGGGCCGGGCGCCGGGGGGGGGGCCGGGGGCGCGGGGCGGGGGGCGCGGGGGGGGGGGGGGGGGGTGGGGCGGGGTGTTGGTTGGTTGTTTTGGTCGTTTCTGGGCGCCGGCGCCGCGGCGGCGGCGGCCCCCGCGGCCCCGCGCGCGCCGGCGGGCGCGCGGTGGGGGGGGACGACGGTGAGCGAAGGATTTATAAAAAAGAAACATGTTCTAAATTTCAATATTAATCGAGGGGCAACCGGGACGAGGGCCGGGGGGGGGGGGGGCGGGGGGGGGGGGGGGGGGGGGGGCGGGGCCGGCGCGGCGGCGCCGCGGCCGGCGCCGCAGGGGGGGCGCCGCGCGCGCGGCCGCGGGGGGGGGGGGGGGCGGGGGGGGGGGGGGGGGGGGGGGGCGGGGGCGGGGGGGGGGGGGGGGGGGCCGGGGGGGGGGGGGGGCGGGGGGGGGGGGGGGCGGCGGGGCGGGGGGGGGGGGGGGGGGGGGGGCGCGGGGCGGGGCGGGGCGGGGGCGGCGGCGCCCGCGCGCGCCCCGCCGCGCGGCGCGCGCGGCGGCGCCGGGGGGGGGGGGCGGGCGGCGGCGGGGGCGGCGGGCGGGGCGCGCCGCCGGCCGCGGCGGGCGCCCGGCGCCGCCGGCGGGGCCGGCGGCGGCGGCGGGGGCGGGCGGGGGCGGCGGGCGGGGGGGGGGGCGCGGCGGCCCGCACGACGGCGGCAGATATCATCGAGCCGCTCAAAGGCCGGCTCCCCCCAGCGCGCCACGCGCGCCGCGCCGCACGCCCCGCCCGGGCGCCGCCCCCGGCCCACCCGCGCCCCACGTCCCCCACCCCCCCCCGCCCCCCACCCCCGCCACCCCCCGCCCCACACCACACCGCCGCGCGCGCGCCGGCGCACCACCGCGGGGGGGGGGGGGGGGGGGGGGCGGGGGGGGGGCGCGCCGCGCCGGCCCCGGCGGGGCGCCGCCGCGGGCGCCGCCCCGGGCGGGGCGGGGCGCGGGGGGCGGCGGGCCCCGCGGGGCGGGGGGGGGCGGCGGGCGGGCCGGGCGGGCCGCGGGGCGGGGGGGGGCGGGGGGGGGGGCGGGGGGGGGGGGGGGGGGGGGGGGGGGGGGGGGGGGGGGCGGGGGGGGGGGGGGGGGGGGGGGGGGGGGGCGGGCCGGCGGGGGCGGGGGGGGGCGGGGGGGGCGCGGCGGCGGGCGGGGCGCCGCGGGCGGGGGGGGGCGGCGGGCGGGGGGGGGGGGGGGCGGGGAGGGGGGGGGGGGGAGAGAGGGGGCGGCGGCGGGGGGGGGGGGAGGGGGGCAGGAGGGGAAGAGAGAGGAGGCAGCGGACGGGGACGGCGGAGCCGGGGGGGGCGGGCGGCGCGGGGGGGGCGGGGCGGCGGGGGGGGGGGCGGCGGCAGGGGGCGGGCGGGGGGGCGGCGGCCGCGGGGGCCGGGGCGGGCGCGGCGCCCGCGCCCGCGCCGCCCCCGCGCCGCCGCGCCCCCCCGGCCCCCGCGGCGGCGGGGGGGGGGGGGGGGGGGGGGGGGGGGGGGGGCGGGCGGGGGGGGGGGGGGGGGGGGCGCGCCGGGGGGGGGGGGGCGGGGCGGGGGGCGGCGGGCGGGGGCGGGGCGGCGCGGCGGCGGCGGCCGCGGGCGGGCGCGGGCGGCGGGGGCGGGGGGGGCGGGCGGCGGGCGCGGGCTCCAGCGGGGGGGCGCGCGGGGCGGGGGCGCGGGCGCGGGGGGGGGTGTGGGGCGGGGGGGGGGGGGGGGAACGGGCGAGGGAGTAGACAGAGAGGGGCAAAGGGGCGGGGGAGACAGCAACAGGGGGCGAAGCGCAGGGGGGCCGCGGGGGCGGCGCGGGGGGGGCGGCGCGGGGCGCGCGCGGGGGGCGGCGCGCGGGGGGGGGGGGGGCGCGGGGCGGGGGGGGGGGGGGGGGGGGGGGGGGGGCGGGGGGGGGGGGGGGGGGGGGGGGGGGGGGGGGGGGGGCGGGGGGGGGGCGGGGCGCGGGGGGGGGGGGGGGGGGGGGGGGGGGGGGGGGGGGGGGGGGGGGGGGGGGGGGGGGGGGGGGGGGGGGGGGGGGGGGGGGGGGGGGGGGGGGGGGGGGGGGGGGGGGGGGGGGGGGGGGGGGGGGGGGGGGGGGGGGGGGGGGGGGGGGGGGGGGGGGGGGGGGGGGGGGGGGGGCGGGGGGGGCGGGCCCGGGGGCGGGGCGGGGGGGGGGGCGGGGGGGGGGGGCGGGGGGGGGGGGGGGGGGGGGGGGGGGAGGGGGGGGGGGGGAAGGGGGGGGGGGGGGGGGGGGGGGGGGGGGGGGGGGGGGGGGGGGGGACAAATTATTCTTATATTCATGCAAAGTACTTGAAAATCTTTCAACAAAAGTATCTCTCACTCCCGACACCTGTTCTTGAGATTTACATTGATTTATATAGAGGTCCTGCCTCTTTGTAGCATTAAAAACTTACGACGGACCTCCTCGAGATCTAAAAATTGTGCAATGGAAATAAGGAGATGATATCCTTAAACAGCCTTGGAAAAATCAGAAATTAAATGCCATAAGGAAGAGTCGGTCGTCTTCATTAAATGATGTTCTTGGAAAAATGCATGAAACCGTTAGAAAAATTGCGAACAACAGCTTTGAATCCTGGAAATCTTTAATTCTGGTAGCTTGGGCGCATTCTTCTACCTTGAATACATCGAAAAGTAGCAACACATTTACTTTTGGAGCGCTTTAAATCGTCGAAACTCACAAAACTGCATCGGGCTGTTTAAACTGCTTTCTGGCATGAAACTACAACAGGTCACGAAAACGCGACAGGTCACGAAATCGCGACTGGTCACGAAATCGTGACGTTTTTCTGCTCCGTACGCTTCTGCTGCTTCCAACCCACAAAAAACAAACATGTCACAAAAACGTGATGTTGCGTGATTTCGCTACAATTTCTGTCTTTGGCTCTATCTTCCCTTT
This sequence comes from Wollemia nobilis, assembly GCA_028583015.1. Lineage (NCBI taxonomy): Eukaryota > Viridiplantae > Streptophyta > Pinopsida > Araucariales > Araucariaceae > Wollemia > Wollemia nobilis. The sequence continues at coordinate 359,042 of JAQPPZ010015345.1, forward strand.
TGCATCGCGAAAATCCGACATGTCGCGATTTCGCTACCACTTTTCCGCAAGCTGTACGATCCTGCTTCTAAGCCACGAAAACGCGACACTTTTGCCTTAGTATCTCTTCAACTTCCACCATGTCGTGATTTCGCTACAATTCTCCGCACTTAGTCTCTTTTCAATAATGTGTCGCAAAATCGCTACCATTTCTTGCCCTCTGTACGGTTCTCACTTTCTGTCATGATTTCACGACATCTTTCGGCTTGCTTGGACTCAGTCTCAAAAGTGTCGCGATATCGCTACGGTTTTGTGCCTTAGACTCTTTTCATTCAATGGACCGCGATAACGGAACACGTAGCGATTTCGCTACATCTTTCGCCTTTCGGGCTATACGCCATATTTTGTCGCGATTTCACGATGTATTCATGCCTTAAACTTTTTCTGCCCATCCACGCCATGAAAATGAGACGCGTCGCGATTTCGTGACGTCTTTTGCCTTGTGTGTCGTGTGCCATATTGTGTCACGATTTCGCGACAACTTTGAGTCTCATCGCCCTTGGCTTGGTTTTGTCGCGATTTTGCGACAACTTTGTCGCTCTGCCCTCCGTTGACCATTTTGACTGCGAAAATCTAACACTTCGCGATATCGCAACGGTTTTGCCCACCCTACTACCGTTGACTGCGCTGACCGTGATTTTGCGACACGTCACGAAATCGCGACAATTTTGCATTTTTTTTCTCTCTCCTCACCTGACCCGCGATTTTGCGACATGTCGCGATATCGCGACGATTTTCCGACTTGGCTCTCCATGCTATTTTTTGTCGCGATTTTGCGACAACTTTCGGACTTAGTCTTTTTTGCATCAAAACCTGTAGAGAAGTTAGAATTTCAACAACTTATGCATGAATAATCAATAATCAAAATAAATGTGGCAAAAATGCCAACACTCACCAAGGTTTATTTAATGTAATATATGGCTTATTCTTTGTTTTGCATGTTCTTTTGGGCTAACATGGTCCCTAATGCAAAATTAGTCATCGATATATAGCAAAAATAGCTCATCTGATCTTTTGTGGAGCTAGTACTAGCGGTATCGCCAGGTATTGCTTAATCTCAACAAAGGCTGCTTGACAGTCCTCATCCCAATTAAATGGAACCCCCTTGTGTAGCAGTTGATTCATGGGTCGACATTTATCCGATAACTGTGTGATAAATCACTTTATGGATGATACCTTGCCTTGAAGGCTTCTTAATTCCTTTATATTTGTGGGGGGACGCATTTCCAAAATTAACTTTACCTTTTTTGGATCAACTTCGATGCCTCGCTTTGAAATGATGAATCTCAAGAGTTTTCTTGAAGTTACACCAAATAAGTACTTATTAGGATTCAACCTGACATTATGCTCTATCAGATGATCGAAGACTTTTTTCAAGACCTCAGTATGCTCTAAACATAGCAATGACTTTGCCAATAATTCATCAATGTAATCTTCTAAAATCTTATGCATATAGTCATGAAAGATATATGTCATAGCCCATTGATATGTGGCACCAACATTTTTAAGACCGAATGGTATAACTTTATAGAAAAATATCTCCCATGGCATTATGAATGTGGTTTTATGTTGGTCCTCAGGATTAATCCAAATTTGGTTGTAACCAAAAAAACCATCCATTAGGAAGATCATTTCATGACCCGTAGTTGCATCTATGAGAGCATCTATGTTTGGTAACGGGAATGAATCCTTTGGTGTTGCCTTATTGAGGTCTCTAAAATTCATACAAATACGGATCCTTCCATTAGGTTTTCCTATAGGTACCATGTTTGATACCCATTCTAGATAGTCGATGGAAATGACAAACTCTACATCCAACAACTTTTGTAGTTCATCTTTAACCATTAAGGCTACTATTAGATGCATATTCCTAAGTTTTTGCTTGATTGGATTTTTTGATATATCTAGAAAAATGTTATGAGTAACCAATATTGGATCTATACCCGGCATGTCCTTGTAAGTCCAAGCAAAGAGAGCAGATCTCTCTCTCAGCAGAGGGATGAGGTTGGCATGCTCATCAAGAGATAAATTTTCTCCAAAATTGACCTTCCTTGGATTGGTGGGATCATCACTGATATCCACTTTGAAGGTTTCCTCTACTGACATGTGGGATCCCTCCTCAAGCTAATGAGGAGTAGGGATCAAGTGGATCTTATCCATTGGGTTTATGGGTTCCACATTAGAAGCATACTCAGCATGATAAACATCATGTGTACAACCTGGTGCGAAGTAAAAAGGTTGCAACATGTCTTAGTTGGGGAAGAAATCTTCAGGCTCTAGTGGTGAGTCAACATGATCCCAATAAATAGCATCTATATTTAGGTGCAACAATTTGGAAGGATCGGTTGGATTGTGAAGTGGAGTGGTCAAATAAATGGAGATAATATTGATGGAATGGATCATATCTCTAGGACTACGTGCATGTGACTCTATATTGATAAAACTTCCATCCCTGATATGTGGATTTGGGGTATGGGAATCTTTGAATCCAGTCTATGAATAGACTCGAGAATAGGATCTCTAGGCTCAAGGAGCTCTTTGAAGGTTGACACATCAAGAAAGACCAAATGATAAATCCTATACAAACTAGGTGGTCTTCCTCTGAGGCAAGGATGAATATTTATATCCCTACGCATATCTGTTGTAGTGTACAGTGCATTACGATGACATAATTAAGGAGGCCCAAGATAGGCTCTCTCTATTTCATCTTCATCGTCACTATCGTAATGGAGAGCTTCATCGCTATCAATTGGAATCGAGTGATTGGGAAGGTGGGGCCCCATGAAATTCCACTCTTGATAACTGCTATCGTCTATGAAGGTTTGATCATCCTCAATGACTATCTTTGAAGGTAATAGATGACGTAAATTAAGAGGGCCTGGATAAGCTAACTCAACCTCATCCTCAAATTTTTCATTGTCTAAGGACTCACCATCATCATCACTTTCATATATGCAACTTGATCCACCTATCTCAAATATGGACTCTACTTTCTCTTCATCATAATGATCCTCTAACTCTGAATCTAACATTGTGCTAGCAATCTGAATCTGCAGATCTATTTCATCGATCGTTGTATGGATTTTTTTACCCAAGTTTTCTCTTGGTGTATGCTTTGGATTGGCCTCCACCAATATATACTCATGATATGTCTCGGGTGGTCCTATAGTGACATAAGACACTATCCAGTTATCCCTTTGAAAAGAGGTAGGATTAGGGTGATAAGGATTTAAGTCGACTTCACCCCCCATACTAAGGTACAGGTAGTCTAAGGATGTCGTTAAGAGTTCAGTTTGTCCTCCAATATAGTATCCTAACCCAAACCTATTTATAGGCAACTGATACTAAGGTTCATATGGCCTCTTACACCCCTACTCAAATAATATAAGCCCATAACCATGCCAATGGTAATGCTCAAAATATCATAAGGCATACTCTAGATTAGAAAGATAATGAACATTCATGGTGAATGGTTCATCATCATCTTCATCCATGGAAGTGTGATATGCAAGTTGTTCGAGCCCTCCATAGATAAAATTAGTTTGATTAGGAGGTACCCCTAGCGGTACCACCATCTCTACAAGAAAATGATGGACTTGTGGTCGACCCATGTCTTGTGTAGTCTCAATGATCAGAGTGAATGTCACATTTTGCACAATATATTCCCTCAATCTAGGATTAACCAAGTGAATGGTCACCTACGGTATCGATGACCCTGTTGAAGATGTAGGCAAAGTAGGCTAAGGTGCCTCTTCGACTCCTACTAGAGCATTATCTACTTCCATGGGAGTAGGAACCTTGATCACAACTGTTTTGGGTGCCAAATTCTTCTCTTTTTTTCCCATTTTAGATTTTAGCTTCTCATCATCCTGATGTATCATGGATATCGATGGTCTAATGGAAGTGGATGTTGTGTGCTCCGATCATTGGGATGCAGACTTTCCAGGCTTATCACACACTTCTCTTATTTTACCTCCTGGATCTTTGATCTATGATGTAGGCCATATATCTGGGTGCATTGAGGGGAGCACAAAATCTCCTGGCAAGTCTGCTAGATTCACATATTTAAATGGTTCTTCATTGGAAGGCACCATGTGAACCTACCCCTCATGTATATATTTGATACATTGATGGAGAGTAGAGGGGACACAATGTATTTTTCCTATCCAAGGACTCCCTAGAAGGATGTTGTATTGCATGGTGCCTTCAATCACATGACACATAATAGGGATGGTATTCAGTCCAACCTATATTAGAAGAACTATGGTACCTACCATCGAGCACAATGCATCATTGAATGCTTTCAAGGTAAAAATAGAAGGTACAATATGCAATTTTGGTAACTTCAACTATGTCAACACCTTGGTCATGATAATGTTGATTGATGATTTTGTATCAATCAATACCCACTTGAACAATGTGTGATTTATACATGCTATTATGTGGAGCAGTGGGTACGCTATGATAGTGGAAATCATCTTTTCTTCATGATCATGAAATTGTATTACCTGTTCCTAGAACTATTGTACATGTCCCACAAAGTGTGAAAACTTTTGGATCCTATGATTGTACTTCTATGGATCTTAGAATGTCCATAAGTGTCTCCCTATGTTTAATAGACTTCTAAATTAGCTCATAAATTGACAACTTTACTGGATTTATCTGTAGGTTCTGAAATAACCTACTTTTGATTGTCACCATCGGTCTAGTTGGTGGGCCTGGCACATTTTGGGTTGGCCTTGGAGGAGGTGTAGCTTGTACTCTAATGGGAGTTGTAGGTTGATTCGGTCTCTCATACCTCACATTTATCGTAATAACATTGACCATTTCGATGAACCCATGGTTTGATGGTTTGATTCGTACTTGATTGACCTGGCCAATATTTTTCCTCAGTACCTCATGGTTAGGCAAAGGATTTTTGTAAATTCCCATATTTTTATTATCTGGTGCTTGAGGGTTATCCACAGTTAGCTCACCTATTTCTATCATGTTTTGTAGTAAATGTTTGAAACTCCAACATACTTCAATGTCGTGTCCCTTTGATCTGTAAAAAATATAGTACAACTCATCCCTATACGCCTTCAGTTTGGGTTGATTAGGGTCTAACAGTTTGATCTCTACAAAGTGTATGGCCTTGGCCTTACATAGTTGATTGAATATCAAATTCATCGATTCTAAAAATGGTGTGAACTGGCGAGGTTGGCATTATTCCTTATTATTACCCTTTTGATAATTTTTGTGTTGCTCATACTGCACAATATGAGGTTGGGCTTGATAATTTCATTTTTATTGTCCCTTATCCCCTTTCTAAAGGTTCAAATCCACCTGATTAACATGGGTCAACTTGGTCTACTGTTTCTCAGTGCTTCTCCTATTCCATTCCTTCTTATTCTTGAGCTTCAAGTTACCCTCCTGTAACTTGATATCCTTAATCACTTTGGCTTGCACCAAAGCCTCTTCAAATATCTGATATTATTGCAACTTTAATAATAAAAAAATGTGCTTCATGCAAATTTTCATAAACATACAAGTTAATTCAGCATCATGGATGGAAAACGATAGCTTTACCATCATATTTCTCCATCATTTACCATAATCCATAACTATTTCATCATCATGTTGCATTAATGCAACCATCTGGAATAATTTTACCTTCTTCTTGATGCCAAAGGAGAAGCGTTCAAGAAATACATTAGCCAATTGCTTGAAATTGGTGATATTATACCTCTTGAGTTGATTAAACCACTCTCATGCTATGCCTGAGAGGGTCATGATGAAGGTCCGCAGGAGTAGGGCATCATTGCTTCCAATCTAAAATCAAACATTTAAAAAGCTCATGACGTGCTCCTGAGCATCCTCCTCTCCTCTAAAATTTTCCAGTTTAGGTATCTCAAAATGCTCAAGATAGGGCAGAGTAGGCACTGATGGACATAAAGGTTCATTATGAATTTTATTCAAGGTTGGATTTTGATAATTTGTCCCTTGCTTTTCTATATCTTTGACCTTTTCTGCCAGGAATTTATAAGCCTACGAAGATAAGAACTCCTCTTCTATGGATTGCCTTGGAGGTACCCTCAAAGGTAGGTTCCTCTTCGGTCGGGGTGAAGGAATAGGCTCATCCTCCTCCTTGAATTGGGAGATTTTTGGATATTCTTGATCTAAATTCTTCTTCATACTACCTATGCCCATGGTGTTCAGAAGTAGGGCATCAATCTCTGTGTTGAGCTGCATGGCGAGTACGAATGTCTATGTACTGATGGTGTAAATCAAGTTGTGAAGTAGCTCGTCTATCAATGGACCCTACTATAGGGTAAATACGCCCCCCGCCCCCCCCCCCCCCCCCCCCTGGCCCCCCTCTTCCCCGCCCCCCCCCCCTCCCGCCTCCGTTTGCGGGCCCCCCCCCCCCCCCCCCCCCCCCCGGGGGGTCCTCCCCCCTCGCCATTATCCATCCTCGCCAGCCCTGTCCCCCCCCGGGGCGGGCCCCCCCGCCCGGGCGGGGGGGGGGGGCCCGCCCCCCCCCCCCCCCCCGCCCCCCCCCCCCCCCCCGCCGGGCGCGCCCGCCCCCCGCGCCTCCGCGCACGCCGCCCCCCCCGCCGGCCGCCCCCCCCGCGCCGGGCCGCGCCCCCCCCCCCCCCCGCCCCCCGCCCGCCCCCACCGTCCCCCCCCCCCGCGCGGCGGGGGGGGGGGGGGCGCCGCGACCCTGTCCACCACCAGCCCCGCCGACCGGCCGCGCCGGGCCGCCCGCCGCCCCCGCCCCCCCCCGCCCCCCCCCGCCCCGCCGCCCGCCCGGCGCCCCGCGCGGCCGCCCGGCGGGCCGCGCCGCGCGGCCCCGCCCCAGCGCCCCCCCCCCCGCCGCCCCCCCGGGGGCGCGGCGCGCGCCCCCGCGCGCGCCCCGCGGCCCGCCGCCCCCCGCGCCCCGCGCCGCGGGGGGCCCGCCCCGCCCCGCCCCCCCGCGCCGCCCCGGGGGCCCCCCGGGGGCGGCCGCGGGGGGGCCGCCCGGGCGGCGGGCCGCCCCGCCCCCCCCCCCCGCCCGCGCCGCCCCCCCCGCCAGCGGGGGGGGGGGGGGCCGCCCGCGCCCCGCACCCCGGGCGCCCCCCCGCCGCCCCCCCCCCCCCACGCGCCCCCCGCGGCCCCGGGCGGGGGGGGGGCGGGGGGGGGGGGGGGCGCGCGGGGCGCCCGGCCCGGCGCGCGGCGCGCCCCCCCCCGCCCCCCCCCCCGCCCCCCCCCCGCCGCCCCCCCCCCCCCGCCCTCCTGTATATATCTCTGCGATATTTTCAAAAAGGACGGGCGCGCTCTCGGGGAGGAGCGGCAGTTTGCGTGTGTCGTACGCGAATCAGCCCGCGGCGGCCCTCCCCCTCGCGGCGGGGACGCGGGGGGCGCCGCCGCGGGGGCCGCGCGCCGCTCGCCGCGCGGCGCCCCGCCCGCCCGCGCCCCCCCGCGGCCGCGGCGCCGGCCGCGCGCCGGGGGGGGCCGCGCCGCGGGCCCCCCCCCCCCCCCCGCCCCCCCCCCCCCCCCCCCCCCCCCCCCCCCCCCCCCGGGCCCCGCGGGGGGCGCGGGGGGGGGGGGGGCCACCCCCCCCTACTAATGGTTGGATGTGACTTCCAACTCACTAACATTTAAGTGGGTCATGGTGTGCGGGGTTCCTTTTAATTTGTATGAAAAGTAAATGGATAAAACAGCACTCATGAGTCTTCTACATGCTTTGCAAATTAAAAATAATGCTTTAACTTTCAGAAGTATGCATGATTAAGTTATATGACTTTCAAAGAAAATGCACACTAATGACAATGATGAAGTGGCCACTAGATGGGCCTCATGTAAGCAAACTAGAATACAAGAAGGGCCTAGACCACTGGATACTATGGTGGACTGCACTCAGAGATCTTTTGTTCCTAGCAGCAACTAGTGAAGCCTTAAGAAAAAGATATAAGGACTCAATGGATTTTATTTTCTTGTCGCATTCCCCAATTATGGTAGCACTTTGATAATTCTAGAAAAAACACAAATAGATAATAGGGAAAATCAAATAAAAATGGATCCTACCTCAGATCCTCATCTTATTAAGCTTTGTCTACCTATTGTACGGCCTTTCATATGTTGACCGTAGCTCTGTGGCACGGCTGAGACTGTTGCCCATGAGTGTCAACTACGGCGATAACTTTTGATAGCGGTTTTCAACTATGGTTAGCACATGTCATCACAAAACCCAAAAATTAGTGTTATGTAGCATTTAATGTGGATTTCCCATCATGATTTCCTTCTGTAACATCCAAAAAGGCTTGCACCTAATATTGTAATTGCTGAAAATGATACAAATAGGCATGCACAAATTGACAAGAATGAAAAGAACAAAATAACAAGATCTTTTATTAATTTCAAATCGAGTCAAATTACATATCCGTCCCTCTTAGGGATACCCATTTGATACAGCAATTACAATAATTTTAAATCCCCCCTCAAGGGTAGATGCATTCCAAATGCCTTTAAAAATGACATGAATTGCTCCAAGGTGTTGATGACCTTCTTCTCTATGATTAGAGGCATTTTTTGCCTTGCATCCCAAAACTTTTGTTGATCCTACATGCAATAAACAATAAGAATCATCAGTAATCAATTATGCCTCTCTTGATGAGGCTTTTTGAGGAATTTATATGAACACATTACATTACTAGCATATAATCAATAAAATGCAAGAAAGCTAATAAACCTATGAAAAACATGAAAAGATGCGATGAATAATGTAAAGGAAAAGCATATATATCTATCTAATGGTCTAATTATAAATTTGAGAGCATAGAAGCATGGAAGAGATCCATTAGTATCCTAGTTACAATATTGAAATCAAGATAACTAAACAAGCTAATTTTATCGATCAAAAGTCTCTAATAATGCAATTAAACCTAAAGTATGCTTAATCTAATACTATTAGTAAATCCTACGATAATAAATCAAGGAAAATAGAGATGAAACCCTAACCACGGCTCTGTGGTGCGGTGAGCACTATTAGTCGTGATTGAGCTTGAAGTGTGCTTGTCCTCCAATTCAAGGGCTAAATCACTTAATCCTCTTGCCAAATTGATGGTCAAGGGTCACCTCTGTGTCCTCTGATAGATATTGTAGTTTAATTGCTCTGATTGCACATGAAATGGGTGTAATTGAGTTTCTTGGCTCTCCTAGCCTCCTAGGGCCTCCATGGCTTGAATTGTCATCTTGATATCTCAATTGCAATAACAAAGCTTTCTCTCAAGGAACACAAGTGAGTGTCTATCTCGATAGGGCTTCATCACATACAATTGAAAAATTTCTCTCTCTACACTTTCCCCAATTTGGACAGGGTTCTTATAGCACCTAGGAAGGCTATGTCCTAGCTTCATGATGAATCCAAGATAAAGATTGGGTAGTTAGAGTTTGTTGGATAGAAATATCTAGAACCTTCCTAACTCAAACCGCTCCAATCTACAACCAATTGGTCATTTGGAACTAAATTTTACTTGGTCAAAGGCCAACTAATTCTGAGGTTTGATCATGGCTGACAAGCATGGTCAGCTCTACTAACCATGGGTGTTAGCAGCGGCTAGCACTAACTAGGCAAATATACCCAAATGAGTGGTTAAAACCACTGCTATACCTTGGTATTTGTCCAAGGTATTCCATATGGTATTCTAGCATGTCCCATATGAGTAGTCTCCTCGACATGACGTGTTTTAGGTGTCTACACTACAATCTTCATTAATGATTACTAATTCTAAAATTTTCATTTCTTTCTGGTCATTATCTAGAATAAGTTGGATTTATTGATAGTTAGTTTTAGAAAATTCATCTAAATTTGTGGAAACTCCTAGGTTATCATCTAATTGACTATTATCAAGATTTGTATTTTCTTTTTTATTCATTATTTCTATCTTTTCCACTTCTTCCTACACTTTACTACAGTTGTTCAAAGCTAAATCTAAAATATTGACTATTATGTTGGACTGATTCTGATTGGCCATGGGGTTGGGTACTCCTACATTGTTTGGTTGTGTATTCTGAGGTGTTTTCTTCTATAGTTGAATCATATCATGATTGATTTTTTGAACTAATATTTGTAAATTTTCTATTTGTGCACTCTCATTGTTAGTATAAGCTACAATTTGATTTGTGTTATTAGAAAAAGGATTTGGAATCACAAAAGTGGGTATTTTCTAATATGTTGTCATTGAGTTTGGGATAGCATTCATAAATGTTGGTGTTGTTTGAGGATTATTATTAATATTTTCATGGATGGTATGTCAGTTATTTGGATATGAAGGAATGGTAGGATAAGTATGCATAGAAATGGAATTGAATGGACTATTACAGTTAGGATATGGTAAAGTATTCAACATCAGTATCTATTTTGTAAGATCTTTATTAATCATGGGAACTTGGTTGAATGCACCTAGTTATCCTGATGAAGGTAATTGACCTATTCAAAAACCCTAAGGTATCAACTATTGTTCTACGATCAAGGCCTCACTATATGCCATGGGTAGAGTGGTGATCTGAGGTGCTCTCCTTACAAACATGGATGTAAGAGGATATAAAGCTCTAAAGTACATTTGTACAAATACATCAACATTAAGTGTATAGGGTGGAGTTATCCTATTATACATCTTGTGTAATATGGTATTGAATAGCCTTAAAGGCTCATTGGGTTCCCTTATGGCTGTTGCAAATTGATCATATATGATAGAAGGGTCTATGGGAAATCTTAATTGGCTGATGAATATTATTTATATCTCAACCCAAGAAGTGATAGAATGTTATTTCTATCTCAAATTAAAGCATCCTTATAGGCTTGTATGTGCTCTTCAGCTATTCTAGCTCCATCATTTCTATACCTAGGAAAATACCTTTTAGCATTCTTATGTATATCATAGGCTAGTCTAGGAATACTCAGTGGACTACTACCACCTAACCAAGATGTAAATGTTGCCATTGGTATACTTAATGGAGTGAAAAATGGATCAATGTATGGTGTGATGGATTATGATGAAGTATTAATAAGAGGAGTGTTTGACTGAACTTTACTCTTTTTAAGTCTTCTAAGAGGAGAAATATTAAGAAATTTAGAATCACTTTCAGAGACCTTAGAACTAGTGATAGTAACCCGAGGTTTTAGTTTTAACAGTCAAGCAATATATGAGAAAGCAGTTAATAGTGAATTAAAAATTATAGCCTAGAGTAGTTAAGCAATCTATAGTAACAGTAAATATAAACACTTCAATCCCTTCTTCTAGCGCCATTTTCTATTGAGTGATCCATCATCCCTATTGTAAACATAAACCAATAGCTAGGAATCATTAGGGATATCCTCTCTTGAAAGAAAATAATCAATCTTCCCAAGGTTTTGGTAAGGTTGGTCTAACCTGGTTATGTTCTTATCAAATTCTAAACTAAAGCATAAAAATAGAAATCATATGGATAACTCAGAGGAACATATAACTATTAACAAGGGTGAGTGTTAATTCATTTTCTAAAATAGATCTAATACAATCATTCAATTAATTATATGAGCATTCAATATCAATATTACATCAAAGAAAGAAAGCAAAGCAATATTCTAGGATTGCTACCTTAAAATTTATCAACATGCATCATTCATTATATCATGATCATATTCGTTATAGCATGTAGCAATAATTCTTCTAAAACTTAAAAAAAGGAAGCACGTGATATTTAGAAATAATATTTAAAAATTAAAATTCATTTAATCTACTCCTATTCTACGTAGATTACAAAGAAAATTCAAAATAAAAGGGTTAAAAGAAGAAAATAAAATAAGCCATTGTATCATTGAAGACTTAAACTAAATCCATTAAAGCAACAATTCTAAAATCAACCATCCTTAGCCCAATCAGTTTTCACACAATCTAAGACCAAGATAATGTTATATTCAAAGGAAAGAAAGAACAATATACTAGAATTGACTTAAATGAGACCACCATCAACATGCGTAGATCACACCAAGAATTCTAATACATTGCATTAATAAGATGTTCAATGATTACACTCAGACTTGCTTGCATCATGTGATTGCAAGGATAACTCTCCAAGTTACAATGATAGGGGTGCAAATGCTCATCAAACTAACAAAGAAAAGAAGAGATTCCTAAAATATCTATCACTAAAATAGCATTCGATCCTTTGAAATGGGATCTCATTGACTTTTTATAGTCTTATAACTTTAACTTTTTAGTGCTTTATAGCAGTATCATAGTGTTTTACAGTTAGATTTCAATGGTTTATAGTGGTAAATGAGTTTTCTGACTAAGCTATATTCAACTGAGAGGGTGAGGTGTCTAATTGGGGATTTTCTTGATTTAGATCCTTGATTTCATCCATTGATCTCTAACTGATTAGAAGTGTCTTTGTGAAGCTTTGGGTAATTGAACTGCCACATTCTAGTTGTTCTGAGTTGTTATGCACCAGATGGTTAATATTCAATTTAGATTTAGTGAATGTTTGTGTCCCTATAAGACCTCATCATCCTTTATCTTTAGCTTTCATTGTTCAGCCCTCATCTATTGCATGTAAATCAAAAAGATAAATCAATATTAGTTCTTTCGACGGGAAAAAATATCCAAAGAAAGACGTTTGTTCTAATTATTACATTATCAATATTTTCATTTACTTATTTTATCATTATTATTATAATAATTATTAGTATTATCATTCCTAAGGTTGGTGATTATTAAATTGATTTTCAAAGGTTTTATCTCCAATAATTTTTTGTTCTAAAATATTAAGCTTTAGCATTGACATACCTTTTATTTTTAATGCCAAAATATTAAATTGAATGCTAAGGTCTTCCTCTAAAGTTCAAAATTTTCATTTAATTCCATGCTAGATATTTTTGCTTTTAATTTTAGGGCTAAATACTAGATTTTTTTTTTTAAAAGCGAAAAACCCCTTGCGGAGCCGCCTTGGTCTGAGAGACCATGAATAG
>JAQPPZ010015346.1:0-33229 GCA_028583015.1 Wollemia nobilis
ATAACATGGATCCTAGTTGTCTTAGGAATTTGAGGTTGGTTGATAATCACAGGGAAGGAAAGAAATGACAATATAAGACTTCAAACCAAAGCCACGTGGACCACTAGATAGCCACCGCCATAAATCTAGCCAATAGGTTCACTTCTCCAAGGCTGATTTGCCAAGATAGTATGTGGTACCAAAGCATGTCATATATAGAAGAAAGCAATTACCAAAGAATTATTAAGAGTAACTATCAATACAGAGCTTGTGGGAGTTTTTTTCAATACTCTGCTATGTGTGTCTGCAGATTTTTGTTTCTCCATTGTCTCAAGGAAGGGATCTGTGTTTGTTTATTTTTGTAATTATGATGCATGTGTGTTTTCTCGGGGTATACCCAAAATGTTGTATGGGAAGTTTCTTTTTGATAATAGGCTATGTGCCTTATCAGATGTAATGGCTTTTGTGGCATGTAGATTTTACATATATAGGATCCTTAGTAAGGATATGTTCATCAACAGCCCTAGGCTGATTTTTGTAAAAGGTTTTGGGTCAACCTGTAAAACCCGGTATTAATGCTATAGTATCTTATCTACCAAAAAAAAAATTACAAAGAGGAGGGTTTCCCTCCAAAAAATTATGCACAAATTTTAAGATGACTACTACTTATAACACTAGGTCATATTTTGTTTGAGTTGTTAGTCCTTCCAAGGTTCTATAGATCTTGTATATTAAATTCCAAATGTTTCCAAGCCTTCATATGAGTAGCTACCACCATTATTTCCAACTTACCCTTTTAGGAATCCTCACAATCTGGGTGTAGAGGATTTTTTATTTTAATGCTCTAGATTGAAGAGTGGTCTTGTCATGGATTTCTAGTTATTGTTATCATTTTTAAGAGATATACAACATTCCTATAGTAGTAAGGGAAAATACATTCCAAAATATTATACACCTTAACAAATCTTAGCTTTTCAATATGTGATACCTCTTCTTCAAAAGTTGTTCTCACCATCTGACCTCAAAATGTTTCTTGCCTTAGGACTTATGACCATTGGACCTCCAATGTTGGAGCTTTTTATTTATCCTTTTTTATCAGACCTAATAAAGGTATGACCTTTGGACTTTATCCTGGATGATATTCCAATCATTGGAACTTTTGATCGAAAGTTTCTCTTTAGTGCTAGTCTACTCGCACTCTGCTTTTATCACCAAAAAATGGTGTGATGAGAAATCACTATAGTTTTGGTAACTCATAGGGGATATTTAATTTGCTAAATATAATGAACCTAGGAAGGATATTTCCTTATCTCATTGGGAATGGATTTAGGTAAATAATCCACCTAACAAAAGTGGAAAATTCAATAGTCAATTTGCATATCCACATCTCTTTAGCTATTAGGATTTCCATCATCCCATGATTTTGGGACTACTATGCTACATATAATACATATGTACAAGGTTTTAAGTGGGTAGCCTTTATCCATTGGGCATGGAGTTGAAAAGGCTACCCACTAGCTACTCAAGTCCTATTTTTCCTTTTTTACTAGTTTCTTGGGTGAAAGACTATACATCTTATGAAATTGGGACTTCTCAATAGCCCCATTGATGCAAATAGACTAGTACTGTAGATAAAAACTCTTCTTGGTGAAGTGGGGTTGATACCAATATGTAATCCCTCTTTTTTTTTTACTTAAATGGCATACACATTCCACCTCCAACTTAGGTCCTTTAGCTCTTCTTTGCTTTTGGAGGGGTGAATTGCTTCCATCTATCTTAGGGAAGTGTCCAAACTCATTTTCTTAGACACATTTGAGATAGTAGATTCCACTACCTCTGCTATTCTCTGATCCATCTAATTATTGATCTAGCTTTGGGGCCTATTAATAATTATGCCTCTACCTCCATGTACTTCTTCTCCTTTTCATATATTGGCATAATTCTATCAAGAGTAGTAAGTTGCTAAGTGAGATAGGACTATGAAGTAGTAGGATAGATATTTGGGGTTGATTTCTCTATCTCTTCAAATTCATTTATGAATAGAACAACAAGTTGGTCCTATTTAGTGATTGTGTATAGAGAGAGGGAGTAAAACCCCTTATAAGCTCTTCCTTTGAACAAAGAAATGATAAACCTCAAAGCCACATTCTACTTCATGAAGTTGTGTAATTGGTAGAAGCATATAATATCATGTAAATGCTCCCATAGGGTTGAAATTCCTTTGCCATCATAATATGGAAAATTTCTAAGTATGGACATTGGATAGTTGTGCCAAAATTATGGTGGCACTAGAGGTTGCAAAGGAATTAATTTTCTCCATGCTAAAAAGTTCACTAGGTAGGAAGAATTCATGTTTTGGCATGAAAAATCCATGGTGGAGCTTTCATAGTCCTTATGGTTATTTAGTTTGAGTGGATTTGCTAGATGAATGCAATATTTTCTCTAAAAGCATGTAGGATAATACCTTCACAAAAACCTTGATCTGTTATCCTTAGTAGTGGCTTCTTCTGATGTTCATTTTAGAGTAGAACTTTTAGGTGAGTGAGAGGTGCTTCAACATCTAGGGGTAGGCTCAAAACCTCACCAAGTCCAGTCTAACTTGTTGTCATTATGGGACCAATGATATGTCACTAGGGTTCCTTTGAACATTCCATTAAACTATTGTCATATTGGATTATCTCCATCAAAATACCTTGTAAGGAGTGACACAATAGGGCCACAATTGAGAGCACAGGTTTTAGCTCAATCAAGGGACTCTAAGAGTTTTTATAAGGCCAACTCCTTATTCAAACATGATATTTAAGGTGCACTTGAACTCAAGGGGGAAAATGGATGTGAGAGATAAAAAGTAAACAACTCAACAAAAAAAATGGTGGCAATGCACCAAAATATCTACTAATATACCTTCATACAATAGGCTTGAACACTATGTGTTAGTGGTAAATGCTTCCGCTCCCAAACATAGTTAAGCATAAATAAGGATCATCATCATAGGCATGCATAAATATTTAGGTCCATAGGAATCCACAAATGGTTGGTCCAAAAATTGATGCAAGCCCCTCACAAAAACATACATCAATAAAAACTAAATTAGGTAAAGAATACAAGCACATATAGAAATGGGTTTACAGAAAGCCATAAATGATTGATCCAAAAATTTATGCAAACCTCCATATATATATGCAAATAGTTCAATTATAGATATTGTGCCAAGAGTGGGGGTTCAATTTACCCATAAGATGATCAGGACATGACTACTATAAGAAATATATGAAGGGAAAACCTACAAAAGAATACAATTACAAACTTGTAAATACTTTACAAATCTAACACTACCCCTATTTATAAATCACAAAGAGGAGTGTTTCCCTCTAAATGTCATGTAGAGATTTCAATATGACTACTACCTATAACATCGGGTCATATTTTTTCTGAGTTGTTAGTCCTTCCAAGGTTCTCTAGATCTAGTATATTAAATTCCAAATGGTTTCAAGTCTTTATTTGAGTAGCTACCACCATTATTTCCAACTACCCTTTTTGGGAATCCTCACAATCTAGGTGTAGAGGATTTTTGTTTTTAATTATCCAAATTTGGGGGTGACCTTGTCATGGCTTTATATTTATTTTTATTCTTTTCAAGAGATATGCAAAATTCCTTTTATAGTAAAGGATAGTACCTTATATAATATTGCGCACCTAAGCAAATATTATCTTTTTAGGATGTGGTGCCTCTTCTTCAAAAATTTTCCTCACCATCTGACCTTGGAAATTTTCTTACCTCCAAACTTCTAACCATCGGACCTCCAATGTCGAAGCTTTTGCTTTCCCATTTTTTATCAAACCTAACAAATGTCCAACCTTTGAAATTTATCTTGGATGAACTTCTGATCATTGGAACTTCTAATTAGAGGTTTCTCTTTAGTGCTAGTCTGCTTCTTGCACTCCACTTTTATTGCCAAAAAATATAGTGAGAAATAACTACATTAACATCTCACATAGTTTGATTTTCTTAATAGGTTATTTGTGATTGAGATGAGCTCCACCCATATCACAACATCATCATATTAACATATTATTTTAATAAACCATATATACATTATATTTCCTAGCAATATTTAACTTGGATCTCTCCATTTGGATCACATGTTTTTAACCAAATGATCTAATGTCATTTGATACATAGTTTAATATTAATTAAAAGAAAAAAAAATTATCATACATGGTTTTGATTAGGAGAAAAATAATGTTCATTATAGGTGTAGTTCCCATTCCTCCATATCTATTGGACTTTTATTAGGTGGAGGGATAACTTTATTATGATATACCTTTATTTCCTTTTTTGCTCAATAAGGTGCTTGAAGTTTTATGGCTTTATGGATGATTGTTAAAAATATGGTTGCAATGTATGGATTGTTTCTTATGTTATGGAATTGTAATATCTCGGTACCACATTTACCAATTTTTTCTCATTTTTCAAGTAATAAATAGTAGCAAGAGGTCATATGGCAAAAAAATTCCTAAAAAGTACAAAACAAATCTCATTTTGGTGAAGTAGTGATTCACTTGCAAAACCTGCCAATTGTCTCAAAGGAGCAATTTGCGTAAAGGCACTAATTTATTCAAGGAGTAGTTTGTTTTATAAAGGAGGATATTTTACTTGCTTATATGAGTGAATTTCTTGTAAAAGTGAGAAAATCTCTTGAGAATGCCAAGTGAATCACTCAAACAAGGCACAAAAGTCAAATTAAAATGAATTTGAAGGAAAATATTCTAGAAAGCAATATTTTTAGCATTTTATGGATTATTAAGCATGTTTGGATCCTTCTAATACTATTATAGGTATGTAATTTTTGGAGGTGCAACATTTTGCTAAAGTTACCCCCAAATATTTACTTTCACTAAGAGTAATTATTTTTCACCCCGAATAACTTAGGGGTAAACTTATATTATAAATAGGGGCCTAGGGACCTCATTGTATTCATATTTTATCCATAATAATTTAGAACTACACTTTATAAAAACCATCTAGTGCTTTGTAATCATGACATTGTAATAAGTTGACAAGTCTTTATGTATCCCATTTGTGGCACTACCCTCCTGGTTTACTAAGTGCACGATAGTTGGATACAACATTTCTAACAAATAGGTGGATATTGATCTTATTTGGGTTATTATGTGTTGACTAATTGCATGTTATCCTTAATATGTGTAATAACCATATTTTATTTTGTCTCATGCACTCTAAACTTCACAAATTTACTTTTTACATTTTATTTTTGCAATTTACTTTTTATGTTTTCTTTCACATTTTTATTTTCCATGTGATGTTGTTGGAGTATATTAGAAATAAATACAAGGATAGCATCGATATGACATTAATACAAAATTTAGGGTAAGCCTTTTGCAAACATATTTGATTGTGTTGAAACTAAGATTTGGGGGCACAACACTCAAATTAGAAGTTGGGACAATTCCTCAAATCAACATAGTTTTTGTCATGCCTAGTGGAAAAAATCTCATATTTATCTCCATTTTTGTTCCCAAAAATGCATCTATAATAGATGGATCAATTTTCTCAAAATATAAAAAAAAAAAATCACTAAGTTTGACTTTGCAAGTGATTCACTCAAGAAAGCAAGCAATTCGCTTAGTTTGTAAGCAAGTTTGAAAGTTGCTGGAATTAAGTGACTTGCTCAACTTAGCAAGAAAATCACTTAATTTGACCTAAATTTTCATAGGTTGAATTCAAAGATCCAATTTTACTTGAAATCTCAACCATTTTTTCAATTTTTGTGCTTGAAATTTTGTAGGTACTTAGCAAATGGAAACTTTGACTCAAACTTTAAAAAACTAAAATTTTTATAAAGATAAACTTTAAAAACATCCAATAAATACAAACAAACTCAAATATGATATTGTATATGTATCTACCAAGGGCAAACACATTTAAGTTAGATTCTAAGTCTATTTTGCATAAGTCCAAAATGACAAGTGATTTGCTTGACAAAGCGAGTGATTTGCTCCAAGAGAGGATGCTCCAAGCATAGAAAACTATGCAAGGTCCACCTTCCTAAATATAATAGATCTTGTATATAGGATTAAACTATACCCCTCCACAACAAGACTTTCAACTACCTCCCAACCAATAGTGGGCTTACCAAAATCCACCATATTACCCTTTGTTCCACCCATACTAGCCTCTAGGATACACGATGTACCCTCCTTATCAATAGTACAACTAACCTCCTCATTTAATTAATATAGGTGCACCTCCTAGACCAAAAAATTAACTTCATAATTGGACCTATTGAGGCCCCTTAAATATATTGGTCTACTCTCCTATTCCCTTGGATACTATGAAGGCTTTACCTAACTTTGATAGGAATTGGAACAAGATAGCATTAGATCATGTTAGTGATCTATTAACACTCAAGTCAATACACCAAACTCAAGAGGACATAATGGTATATTTACTAATACATTCTCTTCATGATAGGGATGGACTATGGTATAGGGGATTTCCATATAACTTAGTAACTAGTTGAGCATCAATAGTTAAAGATTTTATGCATAGATTTGGTTGTATGGAAAATGGGTATTCAATTTTGTTTTAACTAAATGCAATGTAGATAGCTCCTTAATAAAATATGAATAACACAAGCTTATACTGAGAGGGGGGGTGAACAATATAAGACCACTTTTTAATTTTCTTTCCCAAATAGTTTTAATCAATATAATAAATGGCAATATCAATAGCAATAACCAAAGCAATGCACCAATCATCACACACAATAGAGACACCATAATTTACATGGTTCACCTAATGTGGGCTACTCCATGGAGAAAATATTTTACTAAAACTTTCTCAATCAATCTCTTGGGAATCATTTTCAATTATAATGTTTATTGACCTCTGTCCAAAGGAGATGATGATCCCCTAACCTCAATTTCATGGATCTCTTCCATAGGAGAACTGTTTCCCCTTATGATATGGCTAGTGATCTTCTAGAATAATCTGTCTCTATGCTACACTGAGTGGTGGATCTCTCTCCACTTGAAGACTCCTCACTCAGATCTATATTCAATTGTCTTAGCTGCTAGATCTCTATCCATTGAGACTCTATCCTCTTTAATATGTTACCTCCAAATCTATGTCAATAGGTTCACTCAGAACCTGATCAAATCTGCTCAATAGGCTCACTCAGAACCTGATCAAATCTGCTCAACAAGCTCACTACTAAATAGCTCACTCAGAACCTACTCAAATCTACTCAATAAGCTCACTCAGAACTTGCTCAAATCTTCTCAACAATATCACTCATAACTTGTCCAAATATTCTCAATAAGTCCTCTATAGGACTTGCTCAAATATTCTCGATAAGTCCTCTCTAGGACTTGCTCAAATCTACTCAAATAAGTCCTCTCTAGGACTTGCTCAAATCTGCTCAAATAAGTCCTCTCTAGGACTTGCTCAAATCTGCATAGCAAGCTTTCACAAAAGCTCACACAAAGTCAGTCCATAAGCCTTCTCAAAGACTTGTCTCAAATATGCTTAACAAGTCCACATAGAATCATAAAGAGAATTGTTAGAGACTCAATATGTTCAATGCTCAATTAATATCTCAACTCAATCTTATAGAAGCATAAAGAGAATTGTTAGAGACTCAATATGTTCTATACTTAAATCCCAATCTCAACTCAAATCAATATCATAGAAGCATAAAGAGAATTTTTAGAGACTCAATATGTTCTATACTTAAATCTCAATCTCAACTCAAATCAATCTCATATAAGCATAAGAGAATTGTTAGAGACTCTATATGTTCTATTCTTAAATCTTAATCTCAACTCAATTTAGAATATAGAATAGTTTGTTTCATGGAAATTGAACAACCACATGCATCCACTTGACTAGGCTCAATCAACTCAAATCAAGCAATCACCTTAATGAACAACCCTTTCTCACAAACCTTAGTCCAAGCATGTATCAACCAACTCAAAATGTTTCTAACAATATTTCAACAAATCTCACATAACAATAATACTCATGTTCTTCTTTAACTCAAGTTCAAGTTCTTTGCACAACCAATGGGCTTCAACAACAATGCTTATAAAACAAGGTTTAATAACAACTCTCAAACCAAAAAACCTTGAACCATTAACTCAACAACTCTCAAAAGAAAAACCACAACCAATACTTTTCACTCCAATGATATTTTCAGAAATCAACCACCCAATCAACTCAATGGAAAATATTGCCCATAACTTTTTTATGCCAAGAAGTTGTCCACAAAATCTACCACACTCAACACACTTTCTTTTTCAATATCAACAAGGGTTAGTGGACTTCAAATAATAATCATAAGATAAAGTATAACTCAATTTACACCTTTTTATCCAACTCAATAATCACATCCACCAATGTCCCTCTATAGAAAAACCCTCTAAAAATAATAATCAATAAGTCACTATTCAATTTCCACTTTATTCAAAACCCTTATTTCTCCTAATATAATGCTCTCAAAAATTTAAATCACTATCATAAGGCTTAATTAATCATCTATGGTTTTCACCAACAAAATAATTAATTAACCTTTTAATAACAACAAAGGTTTATAAAATAAAATATTTTCCTAACCCTTATCCCTCCAAACTTTAGAGCATTCAAACAAATTTTAATTAAAAAATCGCATACCTCCCTCAAGGTGTTTCGACCCCTTGACCTGCCTCACCACGGGTGCCTTAGCCATGGCTAAGGTAGCCAAACAAGCTACCCGCTTGTTCGCAATGCAAAAGAGACATGACTTCCCTTTATATGCTACAGGCCCACATGCCTCAAATAAACCGTGTGCCCTTGGCGCTTCCAAAACAATGCAAAAATGAACCTTGCCAAAGTTGAATGCACGACCTCGTGCTTCACAATGTCTTCACGCTACCTGAGTTGCCAATAGGCCACAGTGCCCAAGATGACTTGAGTTTCATGTGCCATCCAACTTATTCACTGCTTCCACCACTTAAATTTTTTGCACGAGCTCTTAATCCATTTCCAACGATCGCATTAAACACGAAGAGCAAGGATAGCTTAATGAAATATTTGGCACTTGGTTATATAGTCACCTCCAAACCTTCGAGGACGTCAGCCTTGCAAATTGCACTCGAGGATAAATACTTCAAATGCCTTAATTAAAAGGCCCACCTTAGGTTTTAATAAATTAAAACCTTTGCACTTTAGCTTTAATTAAAAATTCCACCATGGTTTTTTAAACCTTTGTATTTAAATAAAAATGCTCTTCAAATATTTGGCACCTTAACCTTATTCGAATTGATAAATCCATATTTTGAGTTTTAACCTTTTCTAATTATATTATAATTAAAAAATTATAATATTAATTAGATTTTCCACCTTAGAAAATATTTAAAAATATTTTGAACCTTTCAAAGCTTCGAACGAATTGCCTTCATGGAGAGATAACACCTTCTTTCTCACCCAATATTTTTGGGTATAAAATAAAATATTTTAATCCTTTTGCTTCCATTAAATTTGGTGTTTGAACTGGAGAAGAGCTATTGTTGACCTTTCACTTACAAACTCAACCTCTGAAGACTTCCTTTAAATTCTGCACTTGAAACTGATGAAGGGTTGTCACTGGCATATCACCAAACTCTTGACATCAATGACAACTAACTTTGGACATTGGGACAAATTGCTCAAAATGTCCAACAATCTCCTCCTTTGTCATTGATGGCAACCCAACTTTATTTACCTAAAAACTTAACTCTCTTTGCTCTGCTCCCCCTGGGACATTGCTCCCCCTTGGTCAAATCTCTCTCCTTTTTTTTCCTTATCAACTTGCTCCCACTTACTCTTATCTCTCCCCCTTTGACATCAATGGCAAAGGGTCACCTTTGGGGCTCGAGTCTAAGAATGAGCCTCTTAGCTTAGCCCCTCCCCCACCTCCACATGAGGTGGTTAATTCTGGGGTGGGAGTATTTCTACTCCTCAAAAGCATAGATCTATGCTTTTATATTTCTCTTTTATTCTATGAGTTTTTTGAATCCTCTCACTATTTCTTTCCAAGTAATCATCCTTTTTCTGCTCTTGTTATCATCCATGTTCCTGTTCTTATTATTTTTGAGTCTCTATTATTTTATGAGTCTCTATTCCTGTTCATATTCCTATTCATGTTCATATTCCTATTCCTATTCATGTTCTTGTTCATGTTCATGTTTGTTCTTTGAATATTTTCTCTACACCATCTTGCTATGTGACCATAATTATTGCACTTATAACACTTAATGTTATTATTCCTTGGAAGTGCAACTATATTAGGACTTCTCCTAGTGAAGCCATATCTTCTCTTGTCATGAACCCTGCAATTCATTGCCTTGTGATCAAAACCATTGCATGAGTAGCAATATCCTTGGAAAAGTTATTATTTTCCATATACCTATCTTTCATGAGTCCTGCACTGTGAAGCCATGTGTCCAAACCTATGACATAAAAAACATCTTCCATTGAAGCCTCCTTATCTTGACCTCATTGGTCTCCTATTCTGATTGATATTCCATATGTATCTTCTTTGTGCATTGCTCCTATCTTTGTTGAACTCTCCCTTGTCCAAATCATTCTCTCTTTTACTTACTTCTTTTGACACTTCTTCTTTTCTAGTGTTTGAGCTTGATTCTCATTTTTCTACCTCTTGTTTCCTTTGTTCTTCTTTAGAACTAAGTCCTATTTTGATGACTGATGACTTTTGTGCATTGATAATTTTGTCCAAAGTCTTTGGATTCTCCTCAAACTTGTACAACTTGTCCTTAGAGCCTTTTAATTCCATCCCTAGTGAAACTATCTCATGCTCTAATTTTTCACACTCTAGATATTTTGTATTTAATTTTTTGGTCATACCTTCTTCAAATTGTCTTGCCTCTTCAACCTTGATTTTGAAGTGGATGAGTTCTTGTAGAAACTTTTCCTTTAATTTCTCATATTCTTGAGCTTGAACCCTTAATCCTGAGTTCTCTATTTTTAATTCGTCAAGAGTAATCATAAGCCTTTCACATTCTATCTCTTTTACCTTTGAATTTTCAATCATACCTTCTTCAACTCTTCTTGCTTTTTCAACCTTATCTCTCAAGTCAGAGATATCCTGTAGAAGCTTTGTCTTACATTTATCATCTTCTTGTATTTGAGCCTTCAATTCTAAATTCTCTCTTTTCAATTCACCAAGTTCCTTAAGAGTGGATTCCTCCTTTTCTTTTTCTGAATATTCATCTTCTTCAATTTATTCTATTGTCCAAAGTGGAGTTTCTTCTTGATACCTTCTTCGACTATTCCTGTTACCTTTTTTTGATTCATTCTTTAGAACTTAAAATCTAAGAGAATCATATTCATATTCACTATTATCAAACCCATTGCAATAATTTGCATCACGATTGAGTTGACAACAAACAAAACATTCTTGTGGATAATAAATTGCATGGTGACCTGTGTTCCCACATCTGGTATAAAATAAGATTGGATATTTCTCCATTACTTGATTCATCTCTTGAATCTATTTCCATTTGTCCTCCCAACACAACAATATTAAACTCATATTCCTTTTATTTCATAACCATAGGTGTTATTTTCTTCTTGTGTCTCATTATTCTAATCTTGCCTTTCTTTGACATTTGTGTTCTTGTAGGATCTTCCTTCAAGTTGTTAAACTTCTTTCGAAGGAACCGGCTCTAATACCAATTGAAGAACACAAGCTTATACTGAGAGGGGGGCTAAACAGTATAAGACCATTTTTTACTTTTCTTTCCCAAACAATATTAATCAATATAATCAATGGCAATATCAATAGCAATAACCAAATAAATGCACCAATCATCACATACAATAGAGACACCACAATTTACGTGGTTCACCCAATGCGGGCTACTACACAAAGAAAATATTTTACTAAAATTTTCTCAATCAATCTCTTGGGAATCCTTTCCAATTACAATGTTTATGGACCTTTGTCCAAAGGAGATGTTGATCCCCTAATCTCAAGTTCGTGGATCTCTTCCACAGGAGAACTATTTCACCTTCTACTCTGGCTAGTGATATTATAGAAGAATCTATCTCTATGTTGCACTGACTGGTGGATATCTCTCCACTTGAAGACTCCTCACTTAGATCTCTCTTCAATTGTCTTGGCTTCTAGATATCTATCCACTGAGACTCTGTCCTCTTTACTATGTCACCGCCAAAGCTCTGTCAATAGGTTCACTCAGAACCTACTCAAATCTGCTCAATAGGCTCACTCATAACCTGCTCAAATATTCTCAATAGGCTCACTCAAATCCTGCTCAAATATTCTCAACAAGCTCATTCAAAACCTACTCAAATATGCTCAACAAGCTCACTCATAACTTGTCCAAATCTACTCAATAAGTCCTCTCTAGGACTTGCTCAAATCTTCTCGATAAGTCCTCTCTAGGACTTGCTCAAATATGCTCAAATAAGTCCTCTATAGGACTTGCTCAAATCTTCTCAAATAAGTCCTCTCTAGGACTTTCTCAAATCTACATAACAAGCTTTCATAAAAGCTCACACAAAGTCATTCCACAAGCCTTCTCAAAGACTTGTCTCAAATCTGCTTAACAAGTCCACACAGAACTTTTTCAATCACATAGAATCATAAAGAGAATTGTTAGAGACTCAATATGTTCAATGCTCAATTAATATATCAACTCAATCTCATAGAAGCATAAAGAGAATTGTTAGAGAATCAATATGTTCTACACTTAAATCCCAATCTCAACTCAAATGGATCTCATAGAAGCATAAAGAGAATTGTTAGAGACTCAATATGTTCTATACTTAAACCCCAATTTCAACTCAAATCAATCTTATAGAATCATAAAGAGAATTGTTAGAGACTCTATATGTTCTATTCTTAAATCTCAATCTCAACTCAATTCAGAATATAGAATAGTTTGTTTCATGGAACTTGAACAACCACATGCATCCACTTAACTAGGCTCAATAAAATCAACTCAAGAAATCACCTTAATGAACAACCCTTTCTCAAAAACCTTAGTCCAAGCATGTATCAACCAACTAAAAATATTTCCAACAATGTTTCAACAAATCTCACATAACAATGATACTCATGTTCTTCTTTAACTCAAGTTCAAGTTCTTTGCACAACCAATGGGCTTCAACAACAATGCTTATAAAACAAGGTTTAATAACAACTCTCAAACCAGAAAACCTTGAAGCATTAACTCAACAACTCTCAAAAGGAAAACCACAATCAATCATTTTCACTCTAATGATTTTTCAAAAATCAACCACCCAATCAACTCAATGGAAAATATTGCCCATACCTTTTTGATGCCAAGAAGTTGTCCATAAAATCTACCACACTCAACACACTTTCTTTTTCAATCTCAATAAGGATTAGTGGACTTCAAATAATAATCATAAGATAAAGTATAACTCAATTTACACCTTTTTACTCCAACTCAATAATCACATCCACCAAAGTCCCTCTATAGAAACATCCTCTAAAAATAATAATCAATAAGTCACTATTCAATAACCACTTTATTCAAAACCCTTATTTCTCCTAATATAATGCTCTCAAAAATTTAAATCACTATCATAAGGCTTCCTTAATCATCTATGGTTTTCACCAACAAAATAATTAATTAACCTCTTAACAACAAAAAAGGTTTATAAAATAAAATATTTTCCTAACCCTTATCCCTCCAAACTTTAGAGCATTCAAACAAATTTTAATTAAAAAATCACATACCTCCCTCAAGGTGTTTCAACCCCTTGACCTACCTCACTGTGGGCGTCTTAGTCATGGCTAAGGTAGCCAAACATGCTACCCACTCATTCAAAATACAAAATGGACATGAATTCCCTTTATATGCTATGGGCCCATGTGCCTCAAATAAACTGTGCACCCTTGGCGTTTCCAACACAATGCAAAAATGAACGTTGCCAAAGTCGAACACACGACCTCATGCTTCAAAATGTCTTCATACTGCCTGAGTTGTCAATAGGCCACAGTGCCCAAGATAA
Source organism: Wollemia nobilis (assembly GCA_028583015.1). Taxonomy (NCBI): domain Eukaryota; kingdom Viridiplantae; phylum Streptophyta; class Pinopsida; order Araucariales; family Araucariaceae; genus Wollemia; species Wollemia nobilis. The sequence goes on from JAQPPZ010015346.1 coordinate 14,045, forward strand.
CTTGAGTTTCACGTGTCGTCCAACTTATTTGGTGCTTCCACCACTTAAATTTTTTGCACGAGCTCTTAATCCATTTCCAATGATCTCTTTAAACACAAAGAGCAAGGATAGCTTAATGAAACATTTGGCTCTTGTTTATATATTTACCTCCAAAACTTCAAGGACGTTGGCCTTGCAAATTGTGCTTGAGGATAAAGACTTCGAATGCCTTAATTAAAAGGCCCACATTAGGTTTTAATAAATTAAAACCTTTGCACTTTAGCTTTAATTAAAAAACCCACCATGTGTTTTTAAACCTTTGTATTTAAATAAAAATTCTCTTCAACTATTTGGCACCTTAACCTTCTTCTAATTGATAAACCCATATTTTGAGTTTTAACCTTTTCTAATTATATTATAATTAAAAAATTATAATATTAATTAGATTTTCCACCTTAGAAAATATTTAAAAATATTTTGAACCTTTCAAAGCTTCAGACGAATTACCTTCATGGAGAGATAACACCTTCTTTCTCACCCAATATTTTTGGGTAAAAAATAAAATATTTTAACCCTTTTGCTTCCATTAAATTTGGTGTTTGAACTGGAGAAGAGTTATCGCTGACCTTTCACTTGCAAACTCAACCTCTGAAGACTTCATTTAAATTTTGCACTTGGAACTGGTGAAGGGTTGTCGCTGGCATCTCACAAAACTCTTGACATAAATGAAAACTAACTTTGGACATTGGGACAAATTGCTCAAAATGTCCAACAAAATATTCATGATTTCAATACTATATTCTTGAGAATGTTAATTTTTATTTCCATGAAATTTTAGGCCAAATGAGGAACAACCATTGTCATATTTTATCAAGTTCTAATGGTTTTTAATTTTAGCCATCATACACTAGTTGTAGCATTTAAAGAGGCAGAAAGAAGCAAAAATATTTTTATCATGGTAGAAAAAAGTGTACCAATGGTATATGTAACCAAAATTTCTCAAAATACACCAATGCCAAGTGCTACATGTTCCTATCTCAAATCCCTAATTGAGCACTTCCATCCATATTTCTCAATTGCCATACATCATTACTCATCCAATCTAAAACACGTAATCCATAGTATCTTTTTAACCACCACTTCTAACCATCCTTACTCCATCTAATCTAGGTAATAACCCTATCAACAACTTTATAATGAATAAAATATTAGAGGTAATCAAGACCTTGGTGAATCAAAATATTGTTACTAAATAGAAATGACAACAACCATAAATTTGATATCCCTTGTTAGAGTGTATTATATTATTTGATATATAAAAAGGTGAAGAGTCTCTTGACTAGGTCGCAAGATAAGAAACTCAAAGGTCCTTTTGTAAAACTATATTGTGAACTTTGGTCCAAATTTGGGAGATACTTCATAGTCGATTAAATTTGGGCCTCATCGTCGCTCCTCTAAGGGTAAATACTCTAGAAGAAAATTTTTAACCACTGATCACAATAATGGATCTCTAGTGGATTCTCCCTCAAAGCCTAAGAAGGTGAAGGTCAAAGGGCCCCTATTTGGGTGATGGAAACAAAGTCCCTGAGCAGACTTCCAACTCGCATTTAATAGAGGTCCACATATGACCCTTTGGTTGGCTTGTAAATGATGTTGTATCCTATATCTAATGCTTCCAAGGTATCTTGGACCCTTATCTAGCAAGCTACAAAGGTGGTGGAATATATCAAACATTAGCAAAAAGGATACACCCAGGTTTTTGATGTTGCACTTGACACCAGTGATGAAGATCATGTGTCTGAGTAAGCTGCCTTTGTTGTGGTTACTTATATTTGGCTATGTTTCATAGGTTTTACTTCATTCTCTTTTTGAGCTCTAATGGATTCCCCTAGCCCCATTGCTGGCATTTCTCAGAGACTCTCCTCCCTTCGTTTCTCCCCTTTTTTGCTTCTTTGGGATGATCTCTCTAGTCCCTTAGGTCTGTTGTGTTTTGACTATTTTTTATCCTGTGGAGACCATATCTTTTTGTATCCATTTTTGTAAAAGGTTTTGGGGTCCCTTTCAAAACCTGCTCCTCCAATTTATAAAAAAATTATATTATGAACTCAAAGCTTCATAACTTGTACACAAGTTCTTTGCATAATAAACATTGTACTAGTTGTGTTATCACTTATTTAGTTTGTAAGATTCATTTATATTATTATCTTGATCTTATTGTATTGTGGCTATATTATAGTTGATCATGTGGAATTTATCCTATGATTTTAATGTTAGTATTAAGGCTTAAAAAGCCATAAATGGTATCAGAGCTACTATGAGTAGTTTCTTGTACATGTTGAATTTATTTAGCTACATACTAAAATTGATTTTATCCAACTTGATAGAATTGGTATAGAGTCTATCTACTTTAAAGGTAGTTAGTATTAGACTCTATTGTAAGATCAAAGTAATTAGAAAGGCTAGGGTTTTTCCACTATTGAAGAAACAACTAGTGAAGACTAGGACTCAACTATAGAGTCTTTCCACGGTTGTAGAATAACTAGTGAAGACTAGGACTCATCTATAGGGTCTTTCCATGGTTATAACTAGTGAAGACAAGGACTCATATATTGGAGGGTGAATCAAATTTAATATAGTTGATCATTTAGGGACATAGCCAACCCTTGACATCAAAATAATTTCAAGGACATAGATAATCCTTGATAGTGATTTCTATCAACTCAGAAGGAAGTTGAAGGATTTGGTACAATCAAGTCATCTTGATTTTGATTGAGGCATCAGGGAAATTCAACATCACCTTGACATTAAAGGTTTGAGTTCTTAGGTGTAACCTAAGAAATTTGTAGTAAATATTGATTAAAATAAGTGTGAGAAGATTCCTACAATATATAGAGAATAATTCTATCTTCTAAGTGTAAGAGAAAGCATACTAGAAGAAGAATATAACAAGAAGATATATATATATCTTAAATTAAGCTTTCATCAAGCTGAGATTAATTAAAGTTACAATATATTAAAGTTTTAGGTCATAGATAAATTGACCTTGATATAAGAATTCAGGTCTTGAAGATAGATCTTGATATAAGATATAGTGAATTTATGTCTTGAAGACAAACCTTGACATAAGAGATAATGGATTTAGGTCTTGAAGATAGACCTTGACAAAATAAATGATTACAAAAAGTGTTAGGTCATGTGGAGCTCGACATAGGTAGTAATAAGGATAAAGATAAAGAAGCAATAATAAATATTCAAGAAGATTTTAAAGAATAAAAGATTCAAGCTTAAAAGAAGGAGGTGGCAAGGTATAAAAAATATTCAGTCCTAAAAAAAGAGGATATAGTGTAGTATTAAAGAGAAAGCTATTAGGCTTAAAGTAAAACAACATTCGATCCTAGTAGATAGAGTTATTCAAAGGTAAAATTTGGTAGATAGAGTCATGCAACTATGAAAGGAAGCATTTGGTTACACTAGATAGAGAATTTTGTCTCTTGAAGGAAGCTTCCTTTAACTCTAGCAAAGTAACACATTTGTCTCAATTTGTTATTATTTTAAACACAAAAATCAAGAGAAACATCAAGATGTGAGCATGGAAAAAAGCAAGTGTAGGAAATGACAAGAAAGAAAGTTAACAATGCAAGGAGGTTAGAATTAAAATTTTGATAGTGCTTAGAATATATGACAACAACATACTTAGAAAAATAGCACTCAAAATATAGGACAATAACATTCTCAAATTGATAGCACTTAGAATATAGGACAACAACATCCTTAGTTTGATAGCACAGTGTCTGAATACTAGAAAGCATTCTCAGATTTGGATAGCATTCAAGAATTTAAAGCACCTATGATAGCACTCAAGTTCAAAGAATTTTATATTGTTGTGTAAAACAAGTTGGGCAACACTCAAGTTCAAAGCATTCTATGTTGCAGTAGATAGCAAGTTGGACAACACTCAAAATTGAAACATAGTGAGGAACGTGAAACACTCACTGAAAAGGAAAATGCTTCATCAAAAATTGGTTCAAGAATGTGAAATGCCAGTGAAACATTTGGATTAGCATCAATTTTTTACTTGAGTACCAAGAATTATTTAACATTATTTGTAACACTCAAGGCATTATAGAATGGTACTAGAATTAGGTTAATAAATATTAGGTAACACCACCTTAAAAAGTAATGTTATCTTACCAAGTAACGCCACCTTTGCATGCATGGAAACAAAATGTTCTAACAGGATAACTCAGAGACATGTGCCAATGATACTAGCTTGTTAAAGGGTCTTCACATGAGTTCTTCTTAAGGCAATATTTTCATAGTAGAGTTGTGGAGATAAGCACAAAAGTAGGAGAATAGTTGAGTTAATTTTATATTCTAAGGTTTTATTTTTTGATAGGAGTAATAAGGTTTTATGATTTATTTATGGTATGGAGTGATAAGTAATATTAATAAGTGTTATTAATTTTATTTAAGTTCATTTGGAGTGATAAGGTTTGTTTAGGATTATTTAATGTTTTATTAGTTTGATTTATTTTTAAGTTGGAGTAATAAGTTGCTTAAGTTAAATATTTATTTATTGAATTTTTTTTATTAAGAATGGAGTGATAAGGCATAAAAATTAGTTTATTTTAAAAATTAAATATTTGCAATATTCATAGGGAGAAATAAGGTTTACTACTCTATCTAAACCTAAAAGTCATTATGGATTATTGGTATATAGATTCTAGAGCCAGTAGGCATATGACTAGAAAAAAACAATAGTTTAATACTTTTTTGTAAAATAAATGAGAAACCAGTAGTTGTAGTAGATATTATGACTTATGAAGTCAAAGGAGTTGGAGATGTTCTAGTCAATCTAACAAATGGAAAAGGAGTTATTAATAATGTGATATATGTCCTAGGATTAACTACCAATATTTTTTCAATTTCTCAACTTATGGATCAAAATTTGGCAATAGAATTTAAATTTGTTAAAGGAAAAAAATGTCATATTATCAAGCAAGGAAACTTTATAGCTTAAATATATTATAAAGATAATTTATTTACCATAAATACAGTAGAAAATGTGGCTCTTTCAGTGGGAATATCTAAAATAAAAGAGCTTTGGCATAAAATACTAGGACATATAAGTGCATCGTAATTGAATGAAATGACTAAATATCAAATGGTAGAAGGATTCCCAAAACTCTTTTGGGAATCTACAATTTATCCAAAATGTTTAGCAAGAAAACAACATAGAATACCTTTTGAAATTTATCAATATATAGCTCAAAAACCATTGAAATTGCTATATACATATTTTTGGTCCAATGAATGTTACTAGTATTGGAGGACACAAATATTTTCAACTATTTGTTGATGATTATTCTAGAAAAATATGGGTATACTTTATGAAATATAAATCTGAAAAATTTAGTTGTTTTAAACAATTTAAACTTCTAGTTGAAAAAGAATTAGGGAAAACTATCAAGAATCTTCACTCAGATGGAGGAGGTGAAATTCTGTCAAAAGAATTCAATCTATTCTTAGAGGAAAATGGAATAAAAAGGAAACTCACTAAACCATATTCATCACAAAAAAATGGTATTGCCAAAAGAAGAAATAGATCTATCTTGGAAATGGTTAGATGTATTTTAAAAGAAACTCATCTTGATCATCAATATTGTACAAAGTAATTAAAAAAACTGTATATTGTAGAATAGATTACCTACAAGAATACTCAAGAATGTTACACCGAAAGGAGTATGGTCAAGATAAAAACCAAGTGCAGAGCGGTGAAGAGTTTCTGGATGTAAAGCTTATATGCATATTCCAAAATAAAAAAGGATTAAATTAGATGAAAAAATAATGTGTGGTATATTTCTTGGTTATGATGACAAATCTACGGGATATAGAATAATTGACCCAACAACAAAGAAAATCTATATAAGTAGAGATGTAGTATTTGATAAAAAGATCAAATTTAGTATTAAAGAACAAAAGGTTGATTTAGATGTTCTAAATTTATTAGAAGAAGACTCATCAAATGAAGATAAAAAATTAGAATCTCAAGATGAACAAAATGAAAATACAAAAAATTCTATAAATTTATAGATAAAATAACCTAAATGGATTAGAAATACACTTAGAGATTCAAATCTAGAGCAAATGCTAGATCTTACTACTACAAGATCTCAAACTCGTAGTCTAACTAGAAGATATAGAGGATTATTAAGCTTTATGGAAGAACCTAAATCTACACTTTATGCTTTGAATCATCCAAAATATAAGGTATATATAGAATCAGATATAGATCATTGTTGAAAAATAAAATATGGAATTTAGTGGAGATACATCCAGGAAAGAAAATAGTTGGTTGCAAATGGGTTTATAAGATCAAGTATAAAGTAGATGGTTCACTTGAAAAGTACAAGGCTCTACTACTAGCAAAAGGATATACTCAAATAGAAGGAGTTGAATATGAAGAAAATTTTGCACCAACAACAAGGATGACTACTATCAAAATAATTTATGCTTTGACAACACATCATGGATGTAAACTTCATCAAATAGATGTAAAAGTTCATTTCTTAATGGTGATCTTGAAGAAGCCTATATGTCACAACCAAAAGGATTTGTAATTAAAGAGCATGAACACAAAGTTTGTAAGTTAAAAAATCCCTTGTATGGTCTAAAGCAATCCCCAAGAGCATGGTATATATAAATATATAATAATTTATTACATCACAACATTAAGAGAAGTTTATCAGATCCAAATATCTATACAAAAAATGTTGGAAATGATATAATAATACTTATAGCATATGGTTATGATATAGTAATTATAGGAAGTTTAAAGGCTTTAATAAATGAAGTCAAAAGAGATCTTGAAAAGGATTTTGAAATGACTGATTTAGGATTTATGCATTATTGTCTTAGTTTAGAAATCAATCAAAATAAAGATAATATTACATTAACACAGACAAAGTATGCAAATATTTACTTGAGATATACAAAATGAACAATTGTAAGACCAAGGATACACTTATAGAACAAGGACTACAATTATCCAGATATGATGAAACATCTCTTGTTTCAATGACAACCTATCATTAATTGATTGTAAGTCTCTTATATTTAACAAATACACGACCAAATATAGATTTAGCTATAAATTCTCTCTCAAGATTTATGCAAGAACCCAAAGAAAGTCATTGGAAAGCTATAAAAAGAATATTACAATATATCAATAGGACTAAAAAATATGGGCTTACATATACAAAGGATGATACGAATTATTTTCTACAAGGATATTTATGTTCTGATTATGTTGGATCTATAGATGATAGAAAATCAACTTTGGAAAACATTTTTTTATCTTGGTTTAGGGTCAATATCATGGTATAGTTAGAAATAATATGCAGTAGCACTTTCATATACAAAGGTAGAGTATCATGCAGTAAAGGATGTAGTCTATGAAGAATTATGGTTATAATACATACTATCAAACATGGGAACCAAATGAACTCCAAAAATAATAAATTGAGATAATCAAGGAGTATTAAATTTGATCAAAAATCCAATAATACATGAAATAACCAGACATATCGAAACTCAATGCAATTTTATCAAAGATCAGTTTCAAAATCATCATATCTAGTTAAAACATATTCCTACAGAAGAACAGATTGCAAACATCTTCACAAAGGCTCTAGGTCAAAACAAGTTTCAAATATTTAGAAATCAACTATGCAAATCAAGAGAAACTCACATCAAATAATGCAAATACAAGGGGGTGTCAGAGTATATTATATTATTTGATATATGGAAAGGTCAAGAGTCTCTTGACTAGGTGGAAAGATAAGAAACTCAAATATCATTTTGTAAAAGTATATTATAAACTCAAAGCTTCATAATTTTTACATAAGTTCTTTGCATAATAAGAATTCTATGGATTGTGTTATCACTTGTTTAGTCTATAAGTTTCATTTACATCATTATCTTGATATTACTATATTGTGGCTATATTATATTTGATCCTATGGAATTTATCCTATGATTTTTATGTTAGTATTAACTCTTAAAAATCCATCATCCTTGAAATACCCAATACTTGAAAAAATATTGTGTTCCTTGACAAGGTTCTAACCAAGAGTAAAATAAGGTTCATAATCACATCATTAATGTCAATGTAAAAGTTGAACTAATATGGTGCCTTTCCTTTAATGATAGACATGACCCTATTGAATGAATGAGTGCCATTAAACATTCTCAAATAGTACAATACACTCAACAATGCCAAGTTCAACAAGCTATTGCCACTAGTCAAGTTTCTCCCATAGTGAATCCTGCTATGCATCACTAGACTCATGCTACATAATTGGTACCCCTAATCCCAAAAATGCAATACTATAAATTTTAGCATTTTTGAGATAGTTGAAGAGTATACTTTCAAGGATGATGCCATATTTTCCAACCAATAAGGTATAGAAACTAGAGAAAAAGGAAAATGACTATAGAGTAATCAGTAAATAAGTAGGCCAACACTGTAAAGAAGACAATAATCCTTAGAAGAGAAAGATCTAATTTTCATATAAAATATAAAGTACCCATCACAACATAGCAAAAGAATCAAAATGAGGATAAAAAAAGAATAAAAGGCTACAAAAATACCTCAAAAGAGGTCTAGGAAACACAAAATGGTAAAATCCAAAGGGTTGATAAAGGAAAAGAATTAACTGTTGGTGAGCAGAAATCATGTTTAGAAAACAGTAATTTCTTTTACCATAAATTATCAATCCAACAACTTTGTAAACTTAAAAGTGTCACGCACAGTATATGCCTACATTGTGAGGGAATGAATCCTTCTGTACCTTATTTAGTTTTGTGGGAGATGTTTGTGCATTTTTATTTCAGCCAAACCAAATAAAATTAAGTACGGAAAATTAAATAAATAAATTACAAACTAAAATTAAAGTGCTAGAAATAAAGGTGCAAAAATAAAATGTAGGAAAATAAGCACACATAACTGAATTAAAACAAAGCAGTAAATCTAATCTACTAAAAGAAAATAAAAAAACTAAAATAAAATAGGGGAGGACTACTGCAGGGAGTGGGCCCAAGCTCCAGTAGATAGTCCACCCGACTAGCTACATAGAGCTTGCTTTAAGCAAATAAGAGTATTTGCACTCTTAGGAATTTAGACAGGAAATAAAATAAATTAGCTTCTATGTAATTGATCATCCCATCTTTCAGGGAATACCTGTGCATTTATACAATTCACATCCTTCCTCTATTACCGTCCATGCGAAATGAGCTATTTTGGGGATCAGCTTGTGGATCCAAACTAGATTGGTTTCGAACAGAGGATCATCATGGTCAATAATCATCCTGTAAGTGGATTTGACTAAGAATTCACCACTCTCATTCGTGTCCCACCTCAGGTGATCATCCTCTACTCTTTTAGAAATGAATTGTTGAGAAAGGATAGCTTCTAACTCCATTGATTCACCCTGAAGTCCTTGAGCCCTAATAGGTTTCCATCTCAAATTACCTCCCTCTTGACTTAGGAAATCGGACACCCAAGGTCCAAAATTATTATTAGTATAATTTTTGAGTCTTGCTATCCTGGGATCTAAAAGCAAAGCCTCTTGCATAGCCCATCTGTCCTCCTAGAATCTAATCTTTGAGCCCCTCCTGACTATCCATCTCATACCTTTTTTCACAATGTCTCTACTAGCTAGAATAGCTTTCCAGATAGCAAAACCTCTCATAGGAATGGGAGTGTTAAGAAAATCAGATCCCTAAAGATATTTCCTTTTCATAATGGCTATCCACTCATTCTCTTCATTTGTGAGGACCCACCATGCTTGTTTCGCTAACAGGGCTATGTTTAGGTGGGAAATTCTCCTAAGACCTAGGCCTCATCGATATTTGGGTCAACAAACTTTGCTCCACCCAACTAGATGGATCTTGTTCTTGCCTTTAGAGCCTGACCATAAATTTTTTTTTTGCAACTGCTCAATTTTTTGGAATACTCGAGTCGGGGCCTTGAAAGCTGACAGGAAGTAAACCAGGATACTTTGTAGCAAGGCCATAGGCAGGGTAGATTTCCCTACTTGAGATAAGAAATGCCCTTTCCAACCAGTAAGACTTTTTTGGATTCTTTCGACCACATTGTTCCACATAACTCCCAAAGGAGCCCTAGTGAAAAGAGGTAGGCCTAGGTAGGACGTAGGCAACGAGGTGATAGCGCACCCCAAAATCCTTGCGATCGTGTTTTGCCTAGGGATAGGGGTGTTAAGGAAGAAGATTTTGCTTTTGTTGAAATTAAACTTCTGACCGCCGCCTCCTCATACAGGTTTAGAATGAATTTGATCCTTTTAGCCTCTTCCACCGAAGCTAAGGAAAGCATCAGAGTGTCATCAACAAATTGCTGATGAGAGATAGGGGTCATTTGAGATGTGGCCTTGATACCCGATATCAGGCCTATAGAGCAGTCAGCTTTGATAGTCCTACCCAAAGCTTCAGCCACAAGGATGAAGAGCATAGGACTGATAGGATCCCCTTGCCTCAATCCCCTATGGCTTTGAAAAAAACCGGTCGGGGACCCATTCACCAGAATAGAGAACCAAGGTTTCTGAATGCAACCTCGAATAAGTTTAACCCACTGATGATGAAAGCCAAATTTGACCAATACTACCTCTAGAAATTCCTAATTGATGCGATCAAAAGCTTTGTTCATGTCGAGTTTTAGGGCAAAGGAAGATTTCTTGGTTTGGTTGGCTGAATGGAGAGCTTCATGAACCATGATGACCCCATCAAGAATAGATCTCCCTTGGACCGAAATCCCTTGGCATTTTTTGATGATAAATGGTAGGATGCTCTTCATTCTAATTACGATCAATTTGGTGAGGATCTTGTAGGATACATTACAAAGGCTCACAAGTCTATAATCTGCCATTATTTTTGGATCTTCCCCTTTAGGGATCAAGGCAATAAACATGGAGTTATAGCTTCTAGGAATGTGTCTGGAAGTCTGGAACTCCCTGATTACTGCACATACATCAGCCTCGACTGTATCCCAGTAGGCTTGAAAAAAGTGAGGAGAGAAGCCATCGGGTCCTGGGGCTTTATCAGGATCCATGGAGAATAGATCCTCTCTGATTTCTTCATCTAAGAAAGGATCGATGATATTCCTATTCATATCGTTGTCAACAACTCGAGGAATGACCCTCAAGAGAATGTCTTTAGCATTGGCCTGACATTGCACTTCTTCTCCCAAAAGGTTGTTGAAGTAAGTGATAGCTTCATTTCTAATTTCTTGAACATCAATAGCACTGGATCCATATCCCTTCATCATATTTTTTATTATGTTGTTGCTTCTATTTCTAAGGGTGGTCACATGGAAAAATTTGGAGTTAGAATCCCCGTCCTTAAGCTAGAGAGATCTTGACTTCTGCCTCCAATACATTTCTTCGTAGGCCAGAATGTTGTGGAATTCAGCCAAGAGAGTTTTTTCTTTGGCTTTGGTAGCTTCATCATACTGGCCATTTTCAATGCTCCTTTCGATGACACTTAGTCTTTCACTTGCCTTTTTTTATTTTCAAACAAGTTCCCGAAAACTTCCTTATTCCACTTTTTGAGGTTATCTCTTACCATTCTTAACTTCTAGGATAGTTTGAAATATGGGCTACCCTGGGAACTAATCCTCCACCATTGATTCATTTTATCTTTAAGGTACTTATGCTTGGTCCACATTGCCTCAAACCTAAAAGGCTTCTTTAGGGAGGACTATTGGGGAACCTCAAGTAGAATAGGGTTGTGATCTGACGCAATCTTGGGAAGAGACTGCAGGGAAGACTCCCCAAAGTCCATAAAAGCCTCCTTAGATAGGAATAATCTATCCAGCCTCTCCTGTATGTGGTTGTTCCCTACCCTCTGATTGCTCCAATTAAACTTAGCTCCTTTTAGCTTTACATCCATAAGCTTGTTACAAATTGACGAACGTATTAAAGTCCTCCATGCTTCTGAAAGGTAGGCCAGATCCTCCTTTTTTATTGGATGGGTATAGAGGTGTATTAAATTCTCCACCTATAACCCAAGGGATGTCCTTAAAGGCTTCACTCATATGGGTCAAGTATTCCCACAATGAGGCTCTTTATTGAATGGTGTTAGGAGCATAAACATACGAGGTGATCCAAGACTTATTGCAGTCCAGGTCATGAAAAATAACACTAATAACCCTCTCCTCTACCTGGATAACATTTCCTTCCACTTTCTAAGGATCCCACATCGTTAACAACCCTTTTGAGGCTCCTCTCACTTTCATGAAAGATATTTCCCCATGCTTCCATAATCTGTTGGCTGCAAGAATTGCCTGTCCCTCATCCATTTTGGTCTCTTGAAGTAATAATATAGTCGGATTCACTATTTTCCTTAATGACTTGGCCATCCTTTGTTTCACTGGGCCATTAAGGCCTCTCACATTCCATGAGAGGATCTTCATTTAGATGACTTGTTGTTTTTCCCTCTTCCATTTCCTTGGGTTGGGGGAGATTTTTTGTTTCTATTATCCTCCTGACTTGAGATAACTTGTTGTAGTAGTGTCCTCTATTTCCCATTTGCTATTTCATTGTCAATATTGAGTTTATAATGGTCTGCCTCGGACATTCTTCCCCTCTTTTTTTCACTTCCAAAGTCAATCGAGGATTTCATTGAACTTCTTGTCTGCTTTGGGATAAACTTAGGAGGAATGATTTCTTGCAAAATGGGGCTTGATCCCTCATTATTCCTTCTGGTATTAGTAATGTCGATACTTGTTTTTGCCCCTCCAAATTTAGCCTGTATTCATTTGGTTTCTGGACAAACCCATGAGGATTGAGCAGGTCAATAGATATATCTAGAAGTGGCCCTGCTTTTGAAGGAGATTCAAGGATTTCAGGCCACACGATCTGAGGCTCCTCATTCTCCTCATTTTATTCATCAGAATCCTTTTCAGCTAAAGCTTCAAATCTATTTAAACTTAGGGTTTTAGGGCTTATCTTATCACCCTCTTCAACTTGTTGCTTTCCTTTCTCCCTGTATTTGGATTGATTTTCATTGGTAGTAGGGTCTTCTCTAGATTTCCTAAAAACACCTCTCCCTTGTGGGACCCAAGGTCCTTGGTTTCTGGCATTCCTTCTTCCATTGAACCCTAAAGGGTTTGGATTCTTCGGGCCTTGAATATTGGTGGCCACGATTGGGCATTGGCTTGGAATGTGACCTTGGTTTTTGCATTTCGTGCAAAAGGCAGGTTTATTTTCATATTCTACCATTTGTTTCCTCAGATATTTTCCATAACCCAACTCAACGAAGGTTGGTAGTTCACATTCTAAATTTGTGTTAACACAAATCCTTGCCTGGGTCATTCTTGTTCTTGCTAGAGTGGAATGGTCGATAGCAACCAATTCCCCTATAGTTTTTGCTATTCCTTGAAGCTAGTATTCGTTCATGAACTAGGCAGGTAAACTTGGCAAACAAACCCAAATGGGGGTTGTATTAATATTTTGTGTCTCTGGATCAAAATATTCTCCCAGTGCCTTAGGAATAGGTTGTGCCTCCCTAGAAACCATGGCCCACCTGTTAAAATTCGCTCCACGTCTTCCTTGTTGTTGAACCTTATAATGAAGAACGCTCTTGCAAGGGCCACTATCTCCAAGTTTCCTACTATTTTCCATTTTTTCCAAACCCATGCCCTTATGTTCTCTATGTCAGGACTACCACCTAGGAACTTTCCAACTAGTGAATGCTTTTCCATCGCCAAAAACCCATCCATAATGTTTGCAGGAGTGATGATCCTATTTTTTTTGGGAATCAATGGAGGGATATTTTTATAGAAATCCCCCCTAGACCCTTTTAGTGTTTCCGCAAAGGACCAAGCCTTTTTGGGTCTCGTAGCTCCTTACTGGGTTCCTTTGTCAGGTTATTTATCGGGCGGGTTGGATCCTCTTGTCTCAGGATTTGGATCTCGTCCATCCTCTACCTCGGTTCCATCCTTTGGATCCTTGCCTGCCCCTTGCTCCTTACTCCTACCTACCCCACCTAACCCTCCACTGGTCCACCTCTGCTAGCCTCCTGGCCCACCGCTGCTGCTCCTCTGCTCCTCCATCGCATGTGATCCCTTGAGTGATAAGTAATATTAATAAGTGTTATTAATTTTATTTAAGTTCATTTGGAGTGATAAGGTTTGTTTAGGATTATTTAATGTTTTATTAGTTTGATTTATTTTTAAGTTGGAGTAATAAGTTGCTTAAGTTAAATATTTATTTATTGAAGCATTTTATTAAGAATGGAGTGATAAGGCATAAAAATTAGTTTATTTTAAAAATTAAATATTTGCAATATTCATAGGGAGACATAAGGTTTACTACTCTATCTAAACCTAGAAGTCATTATGGATTATTGGTATATAGATTCTAAAGCCAGTAGGCATATGACTAGAAAAAACAATAGTTTAATACTTTTTTGTAAAATATATGAGAAACTAGTAGTTGTAGTAGATATTATGACTGATGAAGTCAAAGGAGTAGGAGATGTTCTAGTCAATCTAACAAATGGAAAAGGAGTTATTAATAATGTGATATATGTCCCAGGATTAACTACCAATATTTTTTCAATTTCTCAACTTATGGATCAAAATTTGGTAATAGAATTTAAATTTGTTAAAGGAAAAAAACAATGTCATATTATCAAGCAAGGAAAATTTATAGCTTCAAGATATTATAAAGATAATTTATTTACCATAAATACAGTAGAAAATGTGTCTCTTTTAGTGGGAATATCTAAAATAAAAGAGCTTTGGCATAAAATACTAGGACATATAAGTGCATCGTCATTGAATGAAATGACTAAATATCAAATGGTAGAAGGATTCCCAAAAATATTTTGGGAATCTACAATTTATCCAAAATGTTTAGCAAGAAAACAACATAGAATACCTTTTGAAATTTATCAATATATAGCTCAAAAACCATTGAAATTGCTATATACATATTTATGTGGTCCAATGAATGTTACTAGTATTGGAGGACACAAATATTTTCAACTATTTGTTGATGATTATTCTATAAAAATATGGGTATACTTTATGAAATATAAATCTGAAAAATTTAGTTGTTTTAAACAATTTAAACTTCTAGTTGAAAAAGAATTAGGGAAAACTATCAAGAATCTTCGCTCAGATGGAGGAGGTGAAATTCTATCAAAAGAATTCAATCTATTCTTAGAAGAAAATGGAATAAAAAGGAAACTCACTATATCATTCCAAATTTTCCGCACCCTTACCTTCAGGCTAAAGGATCCACGCCCGGAAGGGGGATGCGGTAAGGATGGGACAATACCTCGGACTGAGAGGCCTTTCGAAGGTCCCGCCTCTTGGGGGAGGTGTATTAAGGTGATTTTTTGATGGATGGTGGGTTCACCAGGAAAATTTTGAATGGCAGTTTCCACACCTAGGTTGGGAATGTGTTTGATGTGTTCAATTTTATGTTTGATCATTCAACTCCTAGGTTTGGACAAATGAATTTAAGTTGTTCTATATGAAATACAGATTTAAATGAATACAGAAAATAGATTTGAATAGAAAACAGAGAGAATAAGCTAGATTAAAGAGCCATACCTGATCCGGATGTCTGATGGAGGTTCTGATTCTTGAAGCAGTCAGGATCGCCTCTGATCTGATAGAATCGTCTGCTATCAGACAGGATCGTCTGAGATCTGATGAATTCATCAGACGAATTCGTTAGAGACCTACAATCAGAGAAATAGATACAAAATACAAAAAATGCAGCTATGCCAACAGAGGGCAATGATGTAGAATGACAGTAATAATATTAAAATGATAATAATAAACAAAAACACGAGTGCATTACAATGATTTAATGACAATTTATGATTTTATTATGCATTAAGACTATATGGGTGAACTCCGGGATGCAAAATAATAATAAGTTTAACTAATGCAAAGCAAAATAGTAAATAATGGAGAAAGAATACAAACTCAGGGCACTGATTGCCCCTAATGTTGACTGTAGTTGAAATCATCTCGGATTGGTACGAAATCATCTCGAATTGGATAGGATCGTCTGTGATGATCTGAGCTTGCTCCAACTAAAGAATAACAAAGTTCCTGCAAGAAAATTCGAAAAGGGACAAAGGCAAACAATGGTCTAGGATATTCTAATGCATGTAAAACTCGAAGTGCAAAAAAATTCAGCCAGGGGAATGTCAAGGGGAGGGCCTAAGATTAAATAGGCATAGGAAAGAGGTTGGGAGGTTGGAGATCATCCCAATTTGGGAGATCTCCAATGGGGGAGGTCTCTAACCATGCAGACATGCTTTTGCCTAGGTTAGAGACGCCGTTGAAACAAAAGCTAATTATGAAAAATCAGTTTTGGGACGAAATCGTCTGGACGTCCTAGTCCAGACGAAATCGTTCGATCTGAGGAGATATCGTTTGATCGGTGACGATATCGTCCAACGGTCACAACAAATCCTAAAAATGGCATGAAAAATGAGGAAAGTGGTTAAAAGGCGGTTCGAGGTTGAAAATTTGAATTTGAATTATTACCAAGATAATTTTAATTATTTTCTAAGGTTTACTGCGCCAATTTTAGGGTGCTACATTTTGCCCCCTCTTTAGAAAATTTTCCAAAGAAAATGTGTTAAAGATGAGTTCTTCTCGATCTATGAGAAAGCAAAAATTATTCCTATTTTTAGGCGACGATTCTAGGTCGAATCGTACGACAACTTACTATGGTGCCCCCTCCGTGTTTTTACCCAAATCGAACGTTTGAGGTAAAAACGTAGAAAAGCAAAAGTTTAAAATGTTGTTAAGTTGTTTTTGAATAAAATTAAGAAAAATAGGTTAAAACCCTAATTCATTGTTACTGTTCATTTTTACTGATTTCTAGAGCTCTGCAGACAAGATGGTCGAGATAGCGCACAGATCGACAGAGGTCCGACACGGGCTACGGGTAAGGGTCTAAACTTAGTTTAGAATGCTTTAATTTAGAATTTTATGCTTTTTAGATCAATTTTGATAGATTTTTGAGCATCATGGCTATTTTTGGGCCGTCGACGTCGTCAAGATGAAATCATCTCGATTTCGTCGAAATCATCTCGATATCGTCGATTTCGTCTAGGGGCGAAATCGGCGATATGGGGACGATTTCGTCCAATAAGGGACGATTCCCTCATGCAAAATCGAAAATGAATTTGCTCAAATTTGGGATGATATCGTCCAATAGTGGACGATATCATCATTTATATGAAAGTGAACTTATGTTACTTGCATTTTTTAATTAATGATTGTATTAATGATTTTTATTGTTTTGTTGTTTATGTTGCAGAGAGGATTATTAAAGAGCCAAGAATGGAAATACGGCAGACTGAAGGATGACTTGGCCGCTCTATCTCAGGAAGAGCGAGATCAGTTGGCACAAGTCGGCTTGTAGCACATGGCAGATATGCCACAGGTGTCTACAGATATGGGGCTATTGACAGCCCTAGCAGAGAGGTGGTATCCGGGTTCTTCTTGTTTCTAGTTACCGATAGGGGAGATGACTCCCACATTGGAGGATGTATGGAGGATTTTGAGGATCCCCATACAAGGATGACTAATAACTCCCACGGCCAATCAGGGCCATGCAATGATGCGACTATGTGGAGATCCGAGCTTCGCCCTGGAGAAGGACGGAGTGAACATCGAGTCGCTACGCCAGATGCCTGGGGCATCTAGACTGACACAGGTTTTGGCTGGGGTGGTAGGTGGTCTCCTGCTATGCCATCAAAGTGGATGCAGAGTACCATGGATACTAACAGATGTGGTCTACGACATGAAAGACCATGGGTATAGGTTTTCTTGGGGGAGCTTTGTACTATGCTGATTGTATAGGATCCTGTATGGGGTCGTATACAAGGGTGGTCGATGTCTAGTCATGACATCACTACTGCAGGTTTGGTGCTAGGAGCACATCACGATGCAGAGGCCGGTAGGGCTCCCATTGATAGGGATTAATGAGGAGAGGCCCTAAGTTTTCTACTGGTGGCTCCGGAGAGGGTCACAATGGCAGATAGATCTGCCAGTGTCCCGAAGACTACTTGATGACCTTGTCTCCAACCAGATCACCTGGAGGCCTTGGAGAGATCATCCAGGGTGGGTTGACAATGGATAGAAGCTGGCTCACATTAGGTGAACCTACTGGCTAAGTATGGAGAGGGGAGAGGTGGAGCTCCACCGCTATGACTAAGTTTTGAGGCAGTTTGGTCTATAGTAGGGGATCCCATCTCTCAGAGACTATGAGTTTTCTTAGACCATCTAGGATAACACTATAGTTAGTGGGGCTCCAGATATGCAGCACTTTTGGAGTTAGGACGTAGATGATGCCCCCATCCAACCATTGGATGGTGATGACGTTGGGGTTGCAGACGGCTATGATGCCTGGTACATAGGCATTCGCCCTCCTCGGATGATGAGGGCTCAGGGTCTGATTCATGTAGTTGTGCATCAGATGGGGAGGTGGCGCTAGGTAGCCATTGAGGCAGCACAGGGTCACTACAGGAGAGAGCAGAGGAGACCACAGGCTCAATAGAGGCCATGGCAGCGGGAGAGGAGGGAGGAGAGATCCCCTTCTCCATGGAGAGAGAGACCACCATCGCTCGATAAGGGCAAGGGTGTCAAGGTAGGAGAGAGTAGCGAGATGGCTACTCTTTGAGAGGAGACTGTTTGTCTCTAGGCTCAGGTGTAGTCCTTACAGGATGAGGCTACACGACACCGAGAGGAGGCCACATAGCTCAAATATGAGATTGCATGCCTCAGAGCACGAAGCGGAGGGGCGAGCACTCGGGACTTAGCATGGGCTATTACCCAGATCACATTCTATCAGATGCTATATTACTAGGCGATGCCAGTAGAGTAGAGGGTGCCATTACCAGCTCATATTGCAGATCCTGTCATGATGGGGTCATCTAGGACATCATCACGATCGGCGTCCAGGACTCATGGCACCACACGGACTGCGATGGGGCCACCTCCTCCACCTCAGGGTGGGGGAGGAGATGAGGCTAAGAGCTCAAGGGCTTCTCGAGGCTAGCTGCTACAGACTACATTGCACAAATTGATACATAGTGTTGATATTTTTGATAGAGGATCGAGTATGCCGAGGTACAGATTGTGGCATACCGATC
>JAQPPZ010015347.1:0-37346 GCA_028583015.1 Wollemia nobilis
TCAAACATGACCCAAAAAAATTTGAAGGAGCATATTTTGAAGTTGATGAAAAGGTAGCCAATTGAAGCAAGTTCTGAAGAGCTTAAGCAAAACCAAGGAAGATCAAGCATCATCGAAATAAATATTATCTATGTTTATAGTTATAGATCTACGGATGAAAAACCTGATCAAGAATAGGGGAAAGCTAGATCAACTTGCAACCACTCCAACCATCAGATTTTGTTGAGGGTCGAGCAACTTGCAAAGCTCAGAGTTGTAGAGTTTATGGAGCACAAATCCTTTCTTTTTCTTGTAAACCAATAAGATGCCACCACCTCAACATCCTACTGATCTGGCATATAAATCCTTGTATGCTCCCATTATTTCTACTATTTTTTATGAAAATTTATATAAAGAGGTTGAGCCCTCATTTTTAGGTATCAAATTTAGAGTGTTTACCTGATATATTATTGTAATTTTCTAAGAAATCAATAGAAGAAGCATTACTTGGATGCTTACCTTAGGCTTGTGTCTTCATATCTATGAGTTTATTCTATGAATTCATTTATGCTACTGTTGTTATGATTAGTCAATTCTACTGATATTGGATTGATAATTTGAAGCAAATTAGAATGGTTCATGCCTAAAAAAATGTTGTAAGAAAGCTTATTTTTTGTTAGTCTAAATGTTGATATATTTTGCTATTTGGATTATTAACATTTCATATGTTTGAAATAGTTCTCTTAGTATTTTATTATTCTTTAATGATAAAGTTGATAAGTTTTGAATGTTGTTAGTCATAAGTGTGGCATACTAGAAATGTGATTGATCAGAGGATTCTTGGTATTTGTCAATGCTATTAGATTTATTTGGCAATTATTCACTCAATTATTTTTTAACCCTTATCTCATTTCTATGCCTAAAATTACACTTTTAAGTGAGCTTAATTGAGTCAAATCCAATTAGTTGATAAGTTATACCATCGTACTTTGGAGGTTGGATTGAAGCAATCTTTGATCCATCCAATGTTGGGGTTTGAGATGTGATTAGTGGATGTACACCTCCAATAAAGTCATAGATTCATAGTCATAGTTCAAGTTTTCTTTATGTCAATTTAGACCCCAATAGTTCTGGCATGCTCGGTGGGATCCTAAAGACACACTATATTTCCCCCTACCCATTTATTTATTTTATAATACCTGGAGGAATCAATATTTAATGAATTGTCTTGACCTCATTTAGTGGAGAAAGTAGATTCACTTGGCGACTCCATGAGTGCAATAATCTAGAAAATACACCCTAGTAGATCATCTTTTTCATGAATACTAGGTCATCTGTTAAAAATAGTCATGATCCTATTATATTTTATGAGCTTCCCTTAAGAGGGTATAATATCATAAGAAGTGTCTTTCTAGACTCATTAGAAAAATAAGTCCTGGCTCAACCACCCCTTGTGGTACATCCAAGACCAATCCCACCAAGAATACCACCTACAATGGCTCAATAGGTTAATCAAAACTAGCCCCCACAAAATTATCCTAGTTGGGATACTTCTAGACCGCTTAGACTTACTAATATGCATGACATACCCCAAGTTGTTATAAAATCCATACCCAAATTTTATGGTACTAAAATTACTGCATATGAGCATTGCCAAGACATACTGAACTTAACAACTATTCACAATATCAAGAATCAGGATGAGCAAGAGTTTGAACCTGAAACTAGCTTAGTCAATGTTTGATGCTTAGTTTGCAATGATCTACATGACTCTAAGACTTGTATAATGTACCAATTCCATGTGAAACAAGCAATAGAAAATGTAGAAATAAATCAGAAGGGGAGAGTTAACATGTTGTGACAATATGATCAAGTCATGACTAGACAAGATTTTACTGAAGAAGATTAGGTCTCTGTCATGACCAGGTCCAAAAATAAGTCTTTGCAAGTAGACCCATAGAAAATGGATAGTTTCCAAGTTCCTTATCAAAAGAAAAGGGAACCACCACTACAAATCATTGACAAGTTTCCTATTTTTCAAGCTACTAATAAAATTAATGCAGTGCCTAGGAGATAAGAAAAGGAGGTAAAATATCTGAGAGAAGATGAAAAGGAGAAGAGTAAATAACAAGAAAGTACTAGGAGGGAAGCCCGTGAAAAACTGAGTTTCCCCTCCATTACAAAAATCCAAAGAATAGAGGCTACTCAATAGTACAAGAGGAAGTTTTGGGAACAAAAAAAAGGGTATGAAAGGCCTCCCCCAGTGAATGTGGAATATAATATCATGGATGAGTTGAAAAGAGTCCCATATAGAGCAAGCATGTATGATACACTTTTTCTCCCTGGCCAAGTAGATTTATTGAAATATTCTCTACATAAAAAGTCCCAAGGAAAAGAAACCATTACAATGTTCAATTTGGTACAAAATAAGGAAAATATGTCTCCCGTCACCCTGAATAACAAGCCTCCTCCATTGTACATATCTCTTAGAATGGAAGGATGGGTACCATAATTGTATGATAGACTCAAGCACCTTAACGACTATTATGCCAAAATCAATATGTGATGAGATGGACATGGAGTACACACGATCATATCAGGGGGTCTTGTAGCTTGACGGAACCTTGGTTAAGACTGTTGGAGTTATAAAGGATGTATTTATGAGATTGCATAGAGCTCTAAAATAATGAAATAATGAGAGAAATATATCATGGATGAAATAGCAAGAATCTCTATTTTGATAAATCTATCATGGATGAAATAATGAGAGAAGCTTTCAATAATGAAGAACTATTTCATGAAGTAGAATTATATTCTCAAAACCTAATAGATACTCTAAAAGGATATGAATATCTACCCTTAAGCGACAAAGATAAATTATTCTTATTTCTTAAATAATCCAAAGAAAGTAGTTTTACAACATTGATTAACTATATCCATGATGTCCTCTTCACAACATGGTGGAACTAAAAAATATTGGTTATATTTGCATCTAAAGAATGTCTAATGATCTATGTATCATTAATTGTATTTGTATTTACTCAACACAAGAAACAAGAGGGAAAAGAACAATACTATTGTGATGATAGACTAACTTGTGATGAAGAAAAGACCTCACCAGAATCACAGTAGAATCACAAGAAGAGAAGGAGAAAAATAAAGAAGAGACACACTAAAGGAGGCCAAGATATGAAGACTGAAGCAACAAGACTACTCTGCACATTGCAAAGAAGAAGCCTTAGCTCCAGTCTACTCTACATCATATGAAGACATAGACCATATATTGAACCTAAAAACAAAGAACGTAGAGGAAAAAAACAAAGTTCAGGAAGATGAAGATCCATATTGAAGACGAAAAGTCTTCAATACCCAAATAATGTAATACAGGGGGGTGTTAAAAATAGATTATATTCCATCATTTGGGTTATGTAAATGTATCTTCCAAGGTATATACTTAGGACATTAGATTACTTTAGGGGGAAGTTATCTATTTACTTCATGCAATGTAATAAATGCACAAGTGTCAATGTGCAAGTTGTAAATGTGCAAGGTGTCACTTGTACAACTAGATAGAGTGTTGGAAAAGTATCCTATTTTACCTATATAAGGAAGGCCTCATTGTTAGATAGAGAACAAGGAGAGAGTCAATGACACAGTAGCTTAGGGATCTTAGTAGGTAAGACAATTATGTGTGGATCACCATCCATTAGTGATGGGTGCAATGTAGTCTAGTAACTTTATTGATGGAGTGTTCATTTCTTTCATAGCTACATTGTATTCATTTATATATCATTTATGTTTATTGTATATCTCAGTCATTTAGTAGATTTACTTTCTTTCATATTATTTTGCATATTGTGATTGTTTTCTCCCTTTGGATATTGTATAAAAATCTAACAAGAGTGTTATTGAAAGATAATTATTCACTTCCCTCGATGGATCAGATTCTATAGATGGTATCAGGAGTAGAAAGATACTCCTTGCTAGATGACTTCTTTGGGTATAACTAGATCTAGATCAAAGATGAAGACCAGTTCAAAATATTCTTCACCACTAAGTGGGGCACATTTTCTTATCAAAGAATGCCATTTGGCCTATCCAATATAGGAGATACTTTCCAAAGGGCCATGGACTATGCTTTTGGTGATTTGATCAACACAATCATTATGATTTATTATGATAGTGTTTCTTCATAAAAAATCACATCTTGAGCATCTAGAGAAATTTTTCTAGAAGTGTAGAGAGTTTAACATCTCCCTCAACCCAAATAAATAATTATTCACAGTCCATGAAGGTAAGTTATTGGGGAATGTAGTCTCCAAAGAAGGTATGGTAATAGATCCTGATAGAATAAAGTCAATTATAGTCCTTTCCCTCCCTACAAATAATAAAGGCTTACAGTCCTTATTTGGACAGATTAAATTTGTGAGGAAGTTCATATCAGATTTTTCTCAAGTAGTCAAATCTATCTCAGAGTTACTCAAGAAGATCATGGAGTTCAAATGGACTAATAAAATAAAGCAAGCCTTTGAGGCTATAAAGCAAGCAATTGCAACTACACCGATATTGATAAATCCTGATTTCAAAAAAGACTTTATCTTATATTCCTATGGAGTAGAGGAAAGTTATGCATCAATGCTCACTCAAAAGGGTGAGAATGGAGAGGAGCACCCCATATTATTCTAGAGTTAAACCTTGCATGAATATCATACCAAGTACAATTTTATTGAGAGGCATGTATTTGTAGTGATGAAATCCTTAAAACAATTTAGGTAATATTTGGTCCAAAGTAAGACTCTTATCTATGTGGTGCATCCATATGTAAGGAAATTTATCCTTCAAGGAGAACTGGGTGATAAAAGGGTTGGTTTGATAACTAAAATATAGGAGTATGATGTAGAAATCCATCCTACCATGTTGGTTAGAGGAAGGGCATTATGCTAGGAGCTTATAGCTAAAGTAGATTTAGAACAAATAGTAGCATATCAAGGAGCAAAAGATGATCACAATGATAGTTTTCTAGAAAGATCAGAATGGGCAGATCAATTGATAGCCTATTTCCAAATAGGAGTATATCTGCAAGGTCTTAGTCCTTCACAGAGGATAAGATTTAGACTACAAGATTTTAAGTATGTATTGCTTTCAAAAGGATTATAAAAAAGGAACCTGGACAAAGTACTTCTAAGATATTTAAGGGATAATGAAAAACAAAAATTCATTGAAGAATTTCATGGAGGCCTATCGAGAGGTCTCTTTTCAGGAAGAGTAATTGCTATGAAAATAATAAGGATAGGATACTACTGGCCCACTAACTTTACAAACACTTTAAAAGCAACTAAGTCATGTGATAAATGTTAGAGATATGTGGGAAGGACAAAAAATGCAATATTTTTGCTCAAACCAATTCAGGTGGAGGAGCCTTTTTAACAATGGGGGCTCGATTTTGTTGGAGTTATTAACCCAAATTATTTAGTAGGTCATAAATTCATTCTTACTACCACCGATTACTTCACTAGATGGGTTGAAGCTATCCCAACCAAGAGGTCAAACCAAGAAGTAGTGATTGAATTCCTAGAAATTTTGATCACAAGGTTCAAAATTCTAGAGGTATTAGTGAGTGACAATGGCCCAGCTTTCATAGGTGCAAAATATATTGAGTTTGCTAGCAACTATAGCATAAATAAAAATAATTCTTCTAACTATTACCCTTAGGGAAATGGACTAGTGGAATCCACCTATAAAAAATTGCTCAAAATTTTGAAAAGGGTACTAGAAGAGAATAAAAGGAGTTGACACTTTTTACTTGACCAAGTTTTGTGTGTAGATAGAATCACTGTCAAAAGGTCTATCAAGACATCTCCTTATGCATTAGTTTATGGTAACTCATCTTAAAATACCAACTTTAAAATGGGCTAGTCAAGATCAAGAACTCAATCAAAAACCACTAGAGGCCAGGTTGATGCATCTACTGCAGAAAGAAGAACATAGAACTCAGGCATATGAGAATTTTGAGAAATACTCCATGAATGCAAAAAAATTGTTTAATAAAAAATCAAAATTTAGGAAGTTTAATGAAAGAGATTCAATTTTAAGATGGAATGTAGAAAAGGCTAAACCAGACAACCATAAAAATTTTTAGTCCTTATAGGAGGGACCCTTCAAGATCGTGGAAGTTAAAATTAACAATGCCTTTCAAATTCAAGATAAGGAGGGAAATATGCAGCCCATTTCGGTCAATGGGTATCATCTCAAACTATATTTTAGTTAAAGAATATTTCCTGTTGTAACATATGTACATATTTTTTATTATATTTTTTTTATTGTTTTCTAAAAAAGCAAAAAAAAATAGTGTTATTTTCTACTTTCAAAGCAAGACGATGCTATATTTCATGAGGACGTAATGTAAAGAGAGTTTCCACGGTCAAAAGAGTTAAACTAGATCTAGCGAAAAACCATCCAGTGGACTCTCGAGCACCAACACAAATTTTCAAAGAAAACAAGAGTCCTGATGGCGTCTAACGTAAAAGTAGTTTTAAAAAATGTGGTCAAATGGGTAAAATAGTACCCAATGGAATTTGAAGGAGTAAAATTTGAAGGAGCAAATTCAACCGAAGGATAATTTTTGTGTTGAAAGGTTTGTAGTGTTAAAATACACCCAAATGCAAAATTCATGGTCAACACGGTCAAACAACACTTAATGGAATTCAAGGTCCAATGAATTTTCCAAAGGCTCATTGACTAAGATATCAATTAAAAAAATCATCTACAAGAATTGTGGAAGGAGCTTCAGATAAAATTCTCACTTCGGAGCAATCAACATGTGTCGAAACAGAGCATGGAGGAAAACTGAATTAACTTCCATCATTTAATGAGTGGTCAACTCCCACTTAATAAAATGGATTGGTTTTAAATAACCAACAACCATTTAATAAAATGGGTTGGTTTTAAATAACCAACACCCATTTAATGAAATGGGTTGGTTTTAAATAACCAACACCAATTTAATAAAATGGGTTGGTTTTAAATTACCAACACCCATTTAATAAAATGGGTTGTAAGCATTTAAGAAAATGGGACTACACACATTTAATGAAAAAAACTTTATTTTACACAACACTTAGTGGTAAATTATTGCACAACACTTAGTGGGAAAATGGTTGCACAACAATGGGTGGCAGTTTAGTTTTTTACACAACACAGTGTGGCAAAGTTTTCAGAATAGAAATTATTGTAGAACACATGGTGATGACTTGATTGCTAGATCTATAGTGGAAGAACATAAAGAGAAGAAAAGACATCAGAGCAGGGGGATCAAAGTTGGAGAATAGAATATTACAATCAGATACCATAGTAAGAATTGTAATAAAATTATTATTTCTAATAAAAATCTTCAGAAATATCTTTGACCGTGGTTTTATCCATTTTGGGGTTTCCACATAAATTTGGTGTTTCTCTTTAAATTATGTGTATATATATTTTTAATCTAATATTATTGCTATTATTTACCTTAATTGTGGGAATTACCAGATTAATACTAACACATAGAAAGAGTTGATATCTTTGAAAATAACTAGACAATACACCAATGCTTGTATTCATGCTATGAATTTATGAAGTGGTTTCTAGTTCAAGTTTTAGAGAGCCTCAACCACATATTAAGCAAGATCCATAGATCTATATGTAGAGGTGAATCCATAATGTGGCACTTTACAAATCAACTTTGGTATCAGAGCAGAGTTTCCTAAAGAACTGTGTATACAAGGTAGAAGATCTCAAGGAAAGTACTTAGCCCCATACAACCTTTATATTGGGAGAAGAAGGATCAGATCTATGAAAATGGTAGATCAG
Organism: Wollemia nobilis; assembly: GCA_028583015.1. Classification (NCBI taxonomy): domain Eukaryota; kingdom Viridiplantae; phylum Streptophyta; class Pinopsida; order Araucariales; family Araucariaceae; genus Wollemia; species Wollemia nobilis. The sequence goes on from JAQPPZ010015347.1 coordinate 7,828, forward strand.
TTAGAACCTAACTATCCAAAAATTTCCAAAAAGGAATTTCAAAGAATATTCTTGAAATGGAAAACACTCTCCAAAGCTTGGAGTTAATGCTTTCTTAAGAAGAAATAAAATGAAGGAAGGAAAAAAAGTAATTAGATTCAAAATCTGAGATTGAGTCTAGTGCTTCCAATGGTGAGAAAATGGAGGTTGAAGAATCCCACTCCAAACAACCTGAGAATATCTCATCACAACCCTTGATTGCATATCCGTTCACAATGGAGGTCAGAATTGATATTCTAGCCTATGAAGGGGAGTTAGATCCTAAAAAATTAGATGGATGGTTGAATAAATTCGAGGTTTACTTTAGTACTAAGTCTTATATAGAGGTACAATAGATCAGATTTGCTAGATTGAAACTGGGTGGCCATGCTCTCACATGGTGGGAGGCATACTCAGCTAGATTGGCAAGAAATAAACAACCAACTATGGAAACATGGGAAGAATTTGGGAAGGCTATAAGAGCTTAGTTTTATCCTATTGGTTATCAAGAGAATATGGAGGAGACATGGCTATTTGTGAGACAGAGGCAGGGCCAAATAGTCCAAGAATACACCACATAATTCAAAAAATAAACTATGTTAATGAATGTTAATCTTCGCCATCCTAAAATATTTAAGAAATATAAGTGTGGTTTGTCTTATCAAATCATGATAGAATTGGTATTATTTGATGCGAAGGATATTGATGAGACATGCATTAAATCCATATATTTAGAAATAAGGGTCAAAAATCCAATGAAAGATAATAAGGCATCAACTTCATCTAGAACTTCCAAGCCTATAGAGAAAACCAAGGGTTCCAACAATAAAGACAAGAAATCAGGGGCTACCACCACCAAATCACAAAAGGGTGAAAAAAATTGCAAGGAGTGTAATGTTGACACTCATTCAAGTGAGGACTGCCAAAAGCTACACCCTGAAAAGAGGCCAAAATGGTAGAACAAGGAAAAGAAGAAATTTATCAATTCTGCTAAAAAGGTTGAGCAGGAGTATGAAGGGTGTTTTGAGTAAGAGGATGAAAGAAAGGTAGTGTATGATACTAGAATTAAGCCTTTAAGGTAGGATCAGACCTCTAAGAAGGAGGAACAAGATTTAGAGGCCAATAAAGAGGAATTATTTTGGATCTACATACAAGTGCAGAGGACAAAAGTTACAACAATGTTTGACAATGGATCCCAACGAAATTTAAATTATGATGATCTAGTGAAGTAGTTGGGATTGAAGACTATGGATCATACACAACCATATCCATTGGGATGTGTGTAGAAGGACATGGAGTTACAAGTAATCAAGCAATGTACTTTATAGTTTTCTGTTAAAAATAAATTTCATGATGTAATTACTTGTGATGTAGTACCTCTTGATATTTGCCAAGTAATTTTTTATAGCCCATATTTATGGGAAAGAGATGCCTTGTTTAAGCACATGTGCAATGTTTGGGAGTTTAAGAAAGGTGGAATGACATATGTGATTAATACTAGTAGGTTGGAAAATAAATTTAAGCTTGTGATAGTGCAGCAGGGCCAAGCATTTGGTGAATGTAAGCAAGAGATTCATGTTATTGATGATAAAAGACACAGATAATAATGTGTAATTTAGTAAGGAGGTGGAAGCAACCAACTGTACTCCCTAAAAAAAGAAGGAATTTGAGCCTTTTTTATTTCGAAGAGTAAAAGGGGTAGTATGAAGAAGATGTTGAACTTGGGAAGAAGTATAAGGAGTTGAAAAATGAAGTACAAGGCAAATCCAATAAGTTTTTTCATTTGGAAAATGACTTTTTGTTCAAAGAGAGATGTTTACTAGTCCAATATGTAGAATGATGTGTCTAATTTTATCTATGGATGTGAAAATTGTAGCTCAAGCAAACCCAACAACCACAAAGGTAAAATGTTAAGCAAGGCAATATGAATATCCAAGGAACAATATTTCTATCTGAATAAACATGATGTTGAGGGACCAAAATACTCCAATGGGGGAGGTATTGATCAAGAGATAAATTAAAAAAATCATCTACAAGAAGTTTGGAAGGATCTCCAAATAAAATTCTCACTTTGGAGAAATCAACACATGTTGAAACAGAGCATGGAGGAAAATTGGCTTAATTTCCATCGTTTAACGAGTGGTCAACACCCACTTAATAAAATGGGTTGGTTTTAAATAACCAACACCCATTTAATAAAATGGGTTGGTTTTAAATAACCAACACCCATTTAATGAAATGGGTTGGTTTTAAATAACCAATATTAATTTAATAAAATGGTTTGGTTTTAAATAACCAACACTCATTTAATAAAATGGGTTGCAAGCATTTAAGAAAATGGGGCTACACACATTTAATGAAAATGACTTTCTTTTGCACAAAACTTAGTGGCAAATTATTGAACAACACTTAGTGGGTAAATGGTTGCACAACACTGGGTGGCTATTTAGTTTTTTACACAACACAGTGTGGCAGAGTTTTCAAAATAAAAATTCTTACAAAACACATGGTGACGACTTGATTGCTAGATCTGCAGTGGAAGAACATAAATAGAATAAAATACATTAGATCACGGGGAGCATAGTTGGATAATGGAAGACTACAATATAATACCACAATAAGGATTGTAATTGAATTATTATTTCCAATAAAAATTTGTAGAAATCTTTTTGACCTTGGTTTTATCCATTTTGAAGTTTCCAAGTAAATTTGGTGTTTCTCTTTAAACTATGTGTATGTTTTTTTAATATGATATTATTGCTATTATTTACCTTAATTGTGAGAATTACCAAATTCATACTAACATAGAAAGATTTAATCTCTTTGAAAATAACCAAACAACACACCAATGCTTGTATTCATGTTGTGAATTTAAGAAGCGTTTTTTGGTTTAAGTTTTAGAGATCCTCAACCATAAATTAAGCATAAGGATTAAGCAAGATCTATATATCTATATGTAGAGGTGAATCCACAGTGTGGCACTTTACAAATCAATCATGAAGCCATCAACAGTTCTTGAAATAGATGCAGTTTCAAAATTCATAGTCAACTTGGTCAAAGTTACCATCATGGAAATGCAACTAGCAAAATTTTGAGGATAACACTGGAAGGAACATGCAACTATTAAATGAGAAAAATCAAGGAGTGAAATCCTTAGTGTTAAATTCGATCGACTACTATATTCTACTACAAAAAGAAGGAAATAAATGTGCCTTGAGAAGTATACCAACAGATAGTTTACTGCCATCTGCTACAAATTTTGTCCAATCAATGATGCATACTTCACTAATAGACCATGCTTCATAGCATTTGATTCGCTCATTTGAAATCATGGGAGGTAACTACCCACTCATATTCTTTAATTATGGAAGAGTGTTTGAGGATCTATTTAAATGAAGAAATTCAAATTTTGGGTATTTTCAAACAATTTAAGTTGAAGCACCAAAGCGTTGTTGAGGACAAATTTCTGCATACTCCTGAGAAAGTAATTTGTAATGCAAAGGCTACTACGAAGCTAAAATGGCATCAACTAAAACTAAGCAAACCAGGAATTCTAGCAGGCTGGAAATACTGAATTACATAGAGATGAAGGCAGGGGTTGTAGACACAAAGATGCCATACGTAACTAGAGACTGCCTAAGGAGGGGATATGAGGTCAAATTATTCAAGGGGGACCCTCTTCCAGACCAAGGTATTGGAGTTATGTACTATCTTATCAATTATTATGTTTGTGATATAGTTCATCCATGCCTAGAATTAATCTCTGCCATGGACAAGTTTTATGACCCTACAACTAGGTCTGTAATAACGTCCCACAATAAAGTATTATTTTACATCACTGAGCAAGCTTATCAAGATATGTTTCTAATGGGACACAGACCCCATGTACTTCCCAAAGAGTTTAGCATACAACAATAGGCTAAGTATTACACCCTAAAGAATCATGCTCAAAATGGAAACCATTTTAAGACCTAGGTATACAGTCAGTTTAAGACCATTAAGTCTAGATAAGTCCTACCAACAACTCCTATTCCCATAAATGAATTTGCATATCTAGAGTTGTACTCCATGTTAGCTATGATAGATGGCCTAGAGTTTGATCTAGACATAAGAGACTAGAAATTGACCACTGCATACTGCATCTTCAACACCAAGATGTATATAGTACAACTAGGAGATACCAACAATATCCCAATTTAATTCAACTGGCATGCATTCCTTTCCAAGAGAATGCATGAGCAACTATTGGCCATGAAGGATTATGAGGAGAATCCATAATTCAGACATTGCTCCAATTTAGTTTGGATGCTCTTCAGTGCCACTAAAGATTATTACCCCTAGATAGTAGGGGTTGACAAAGATTGGACTAGGATTTTGAGTAGAGTAGAGTTCTATTAAAATTTTAACTACGAATTTCTTGGACAAGCTTTATGAGTGATGTATGGCAACTACCCTAGGCTATCCCTAAAAATAGAGAAGAAAATAATATTAAAAGGGGTTGAAGAGGAATATTGGTACATCCTAATAGAGGGTACTATCATCAAATTGTATGGTTTCGTGGAGAAGCCATTCATATTACCACATTACGTCACCCATTGCATATTTGCACTAGAATATTATAGGTAGGTAGACTACATAAACTGAAAGTTTAGTTTCGATAATAAGAGGAAAGTGACTATTTATTACGATTTCAAGGAAGGCGATATCACTATTTGGAGGAAATGGCAACATAAGAAAATCATCACAACCTTGAAAAAATTAGGTCTTTGCTAGCTCCCATAGAGGTGGGGATATGACCCAGATGATTTGTTTGTCAAAATAATTAAAGAGTTGCATGGAGAAAAAGTAGCTAAGTTTATAAAATCAAAGTGCTCACACATAGAAAAGCACAAAAACAATATAGAGGAGTCCCCTATCTAATGGAATATGAATGCCATGGAACCACTTCCACCCTGGAGAGATCACTATGATCATGTGAATGACTATGAATCAACCAAAATTTCTCATTAGCTTGGTGATCCTAGAATCAAGGAGATGGAGGAAACTTATAAGTGATCTCAGAACAAAATTATGGAATGGTGGTAGATGAGGGTCGAGAGAAACACAATGAATATGACATACACCAAGCCAATTAATACTACGTTTGAAAAGAGATGATGAAAATATTATGACTTGGAAGGCTAAGGAAAAGAAGAACCTAGCATTGGTTCTTGGAAAGGCAGAAACAAACAGAGTTAAAAAAATAAAGCTAAAAGTAAGACACCTCTAAGAAGCAGCAAGAATCAATGCCACCATCCTATACTCCTTTACAACAAAAGGAGGACACCCCAAAAGAAATGGGTGTGGTGGAAAATACCCTAAGGAGGAGAAGGTCCGAGTGTAAAGATATTGAGGCAAAGATTCCTGCAAAAGAGGAAAATAAGAAAAGGGTGAAAGTTGTAGACCTCACAGATACAACCTACCCTAAGAAGAAAGATAAACCGGTCCCCATTAGCAAATTTATAGGAAAACTTCCTCAACGATATCCACAGAAAACTATAGTATTCAAGAGGAAGGTAGAAGGTGCAGTGTGGGAAATTGACACCTTAGTATCTAAGAAGAAAAATTTGAGTAGAGTGGAAGAAGTGAAACAAGTTCCTACTACATTAGGTGAGAAAAAAATGCAGCAAAAGCAGTAGAAGAGTGCTGAAGAGGTTTTTAGATAATCTATGATGGTAGGCTTAGGTATGACTTCTAGTCCTTCTCCTCCTTCTACTTATTCCTTGAAGAAATATCCCTCCCTTTCTCAATTTCGAAAGGCAACGAAAATATCATCACCAGAGCATAATTCCCCACAATCATATCCACCTCATCCACATTCATCTCCTCATACAGACCACTCTCCACCTCATATAATCAAGAGTTCTAAACCATATTCACCCCCTCCTTAAGGTTTTACCTTTGACTCTCGAGACTCGAATATCTTCAATAAGAGGTAATACTTCTATTACGGGCATTGGGCAGGCTTCTACATATTTATTGATAAGATCTCTGTTAGATGTACGATTTCCAACCAAGCCTGCTAATCGGAGTGGATGTGTACGAGCTTTTTCCCTGATAGAAGCAGTAATACGATTAGCTGCAAATAATGCATCAAATCCATTATCTGTAATTATCACACAGTAATCTGCATAGTTCAATGGAGCAGCAAAACCTCCGCACACCACGTCACCTAATACGTCGAATAATATAATATCATATTCATAAAATGCATTTAATTCTTTTAACAATTTAACAGTTTCCCCTACCACATATCCTCCACACCCGGCTCCTGCGGGTGGATACCCTACTTCCACACAATCTACCCCTCCATAACCCTTGCAAATTACATATTTGGACCAAATATACTTATAATGATAATCCTTGGATTGCAAAGTATCTATGATTGTAGGTATAAGAAATTCTGTAAGATTAAAAGTACTATCGTGTTTGGGGTCACATCCAATTTGTAACACTTTTCACCATGCCTAGCTAGAGCAATTGAAATATTACAATTGGTATTGATTATGCCTTTTCCATAAACTGCTATTTTAATCTTCCAATATCCCTTTATTTATTTTTGAACTCCCAAACTTTTTAGTTATTTGTTCGATCTAATCTTCAGTTTCACCTTTCCTGGTTTATTCATATGATTTCAATCATGTTCCACTATTTCACATTATTTTTATAACTTACTCCATCTAAGGAGTAAACCCATTCCCTCCCAAGTAATGGCAGGTAAGCGAAGGAAAAAAATTATCCTTACTTCATTCTTAGAGTGCAAAAAATGACTTAGTTTGTTTTTAATTCGGAAGGAGTCCCTGCTAATTAAGACTTAGTTCTCTTTGTTCAGGTAACTAAATGGGGTAACCAATTCACTGCGTGGTAAATGGTAAGAGGGGAAGAAAGGTATGTTTATTACTGGGATTCAATTCGGTCACTGCCCATAACCAAATGCTTTTCGTTAGTTATAGATGTGGTGTATGTATTCGGTCAGGGTTATCTCAATGATAAGCCCACCAGTGAAATAGTTTTGGTATGATACCGATCCTTCAATAAATTTGAAGGGACTTCGGTCTTTTCCATTCTATTTCTTTTTTATTTCTAGAGATACATCTATATCTCTGTTTTCTACTAAACAGTATAAAAAAAGAAAAAAAATCTTCCTCTCTTTTGGGTATATATATAGTTTGCATCAACCACTCCTCATTTTAATCTATAGAAATCAATAGAAATCTCATCATATAAAAAAGAAAAAGAATTGGATCCAATCCATTTCTTATGGGCAAACAACGGGGATTGAACCAATGTGTGGTGGATTCACAATCCACTACCTTGATCCACTTGGCTATGTCCACCCCATACTAAGTGATAATATCTGTCTACAGTAATTCCTTAGAGTGTCTAAGTCCCAACAAATGAACTCACATTTGAGTGTGAGTTGGCAAGCTCTGACAGGAAATCAAAGTGTTGCAAGAACACTAACCAACTCCCAATCAACTTTTGAATAAGTTAGTAGTTGTATACCTCTGTTTTCTATTGGGTATACACTTGGCTTGAATTGAATATGAGAGAATGAATTTTGGTACCCAAATCAAATTGGGATCTGAGTTTATACTCAGATTATTGAGTAAATTGGTTCATATTCACAATCTCAGGCTGAATGGACAAAGCAGCCAACTCATCTCATAATTAGAGAGATGTAGGTTCAATCCTTGTTGGATGCAGGATGCACATATCTATTTATTTCTGATATTTCCTTGAAAGTATAGATACGTGTCTATATCTATAGGTAATAGATATATATATATATCTATATCGGGGGTTATATAACTAATTACCTTTTCATCGATGTCAGAAATTGACATAAAAATTACTGATGGATCATGTTGATCCATCGGGTCGAGCTGGATTTGAACCTTCGTTGGTATATTGCCAATGGATTTACAATCTGCCCCCATTTAAAAGAAGCCCGTTTATGATTTAGATGAGTTCGTCCGATATAGTCTCAATTGGACATGTGGATTTACCATTTGGGTTTATAACCCAGTATGAAATATAAGTCTGAATTTCTATTCTGGGTTTATAGCCTAGTCTAGGCTATAAGTCTAGATTTCTAGACTAGGTTTATAGCCTAGTCTCGACTATAAGTCTAAATTTAGAGTCTAGATTTAGAGTCTAGATTTATAGACTATATTTCCTATATTTAGAGTCTAAATCTAGAGTCTAGATTTATAGTATGGGTTTATAGCCTAGTCTGGACTTATTTTGAACTATAATTCTAAATTTAGAGTCCAAATTTCTAGTCTAGGTTTATAGCCCAGTCTGGACTATAAGTCCAGATTTACCGTTCTGATTTACAGCTTGAAAAAAACTTTTAGACGGAAAAATACCAAACCTTTCCATAAAATGAAAGGTTTGGTACTGTCTTTTCCTTTTCAAGGATTGAAACACACTAACAATCCATCGGATTGAGTAATTATTCGTCTATAGAAATATATTCAACAACAACTATATCTAAAGGGAAGTTGTGAGCGTTATGTTCATGCATAAATTCCACACCAAGGTTAGCACGATTAATAAGAGCAACCCAAAACACAGGTTCCAGTATCATCTCCACCTCCAACTTCCATAAATCCAACTCCTCCATAATCACTACTCCCATCGAAGATGGCAGGGTCAATATCTCTACCATTAACCCCACCATCAATTGAAGCTACCAATTCCATTTTAGCTACTATTTATGTTGTGGACACAAACTCATCTATTATCACCACCACTCCCCTCTCCGCTATGGTGGTCCTATTTTTTCCTTTAAATTTCACCCCATCCACTCCCAAGTATCACCCTATAGTAGCATCTTTGTAGAATGTTAAGAGCACCTCACTGAGAGCACAAATCTACTAGAGCAAGAAATTGGCTCAGTATTATAAGGGAGCTACCAAGGTGAGAAAAATAGTAATGGTCGATCTTGTGTCCTAGCAGAGGATAAAGTACAAGATGACCCCCTTGGTTGATAAACCAGAGAAGGATATGATAGTGGAAGACTATCAGTTAAAGGAAAATATTGAAGATATCGCACAACTAGTCATGAAGGACAAGTTTATCACAACCAAAGTAGTGCTAGAAACCATGTTTGTCGAAACAAACATCTACAGGGAAAAGTCTACCAAAATGGAAGAAAATGTCACCAGGATTGAAGCCACCATCAAGGACTAAAAGAAATAAATGAAAGCCTTGGATATTGATGCTAAAAATTGGTAGAATAAATATGAGAAGATGGTCAACTTCAAAAATTAGGTTCAGTAGCTCTAGGAGCAAAATAAGGAATATGTGAGGCATATACAGGCTTTACAGTAGTAGCTCTAGATTGAGAGAACTAAAGCTATAATATTATCCAAGACTAAGGTGAAACAAGTCAAAAAAGAAATTTTATCTGACATCTTGGATAAGTGCTCTAAAATTTAGCCTATCCTTGATTTCATGGATGAGGCTAGCCACATGTTGCAAAAGACTAGGGAAGATGTAGAGACCATCATAAAAAAAATACAACCAATAGCTCCCCAGGTCAATGAACTTCTCAATATGTTTGAGGCCAAGTGTAATCATCTAGGTAAGCCCATCCCCAATAAGGACTGGAGTACCTCAAGGATCAAAACCAAGATTATCCTCAATATTAATGGTCTTCATCAAAAGGGTTGGCTATTAATTGACAAATTGGATGATGAGCTTTAGAGGATCATAGATACCAATGAGAAAATGATGCAATAAGGCTTCAATGAATTTTGATATGACTGCAATGTGATGATATTGAAAGAGGATCTCCAGAATAGCATACAAGCGATGATTTAAGATGAATCAAAGGTAGATGCATGGAAAGAGCCAATTGACCAAGATAAGGTGATACAACTGACTAAAAATTTAACTAGATTCAAATACTTGATGGGATATTTAGCGAATTGGGGGACTTTGGTCTTATATGATAAAATTGCTAAGTTGCATTACATTCATCAATAATTATTGGAAATAAAGAATCCTTCTCAAGCATCCTGGAAAAAGGCCATGAATACCTTGAACCAAGCTACTCAAATTTTAAAAGGAAATACATAGAAGAAAGAGGATGAGGATGATGAAGAACAGGAGAATACCAAAGAATATTTGGAAGAAGAGGTGTAGGAAGAGGAACATGAAGAAGAAGGAAACAAAGAGGAAGTACGTCCATAAGGTGAAGGAAATGAAGAACAGAAGGAGGATATGGAAGATAAATAGGAAGCCATGAAAGAGACACATCAAAAGAAATATGATGAGAAAGAGATCACAACTGAAGATAAAGCAAAAGATACTACAAAGGTCCAAGACAGTTAGGAGCAGGACCAACAGTAAAGGCAGGAGAGTGCCAATAATTTTGTTGTAAAATAGTTTAAAAGTTTTGAATGATGATAGCTAGTGGAATAGTCATAGAGGTAGTTTTGTAAAGCATTTTTAAAACCTGACAATGTCAGAAGGCAAAAAAAGAAGCATGGGCTACCTAGGCATGTAAAAGCATATGAAGCTGAGTTTTTATGTAGAATGATATATTTTTGAGCAATCCTATAAAGGAGTAAATTTTTTTCGCAATTCTTGAGAATATCAATAGTTGTTTCCAACATGGCGTCCATATGAACCTTTACTCTTTGAGTCTTTCTTCAGTGGCTTTAAAGAGTGAGATTTTTAAGGAGGTTGTTCCTAGAGACATATTCTACAACTAGCTAGAGAAAATTTTGCCTACCCACAAGGAGATTAGTCAGCAAAGCGTAATATGGTGGATTGCTAAGGTACATGGCCGTGATGCTAGCTCACTCTTTCATTTTTTGACTCTAGTGCCCAAAGGATAAGGATATGAGTTCGTAATCATTACTAGCAATGCTCCCCATGAGGTGCCAGAATGTAAGCCCAAAAAGGCCATATACCTAGCAAATTTGGTAAAATTGGCTATGTTGAGAAAAACCTCAAGAATAGTGTTAAATTCCATCGAAGTGTAGAATCTACAGTCAACATGGTCAAATAGCACTCAGTGGAATTCAGAATAGAAAATTTCAAAAAGGTAACTTCAACTCGAGGTTAATTTCCACCTTGGAAGGTTGCACATATAGCAAATTTTGTAAAATTTGCTAAGTGTTGAAAAGAAAAATCAAAGGCAACATTAAATTCCATCGGAGTGCAAAATCTATGGTCAAAACAGTCAAACTCAACCCAACAGAATTTGAAGGAGTGAATTTCGTAGAAAGACATCGATTATTGCAAAGTTCTCATTCTGCAGTAAAACTGGTCAAACTTGATCCAACAAAATTTGAAGGAGTGGATTTCATAGAAATATGTCGATTGTTGTAGAGCTCTCATTCTATGGTCAAACTAGTCTAACCTGATCCAATAGAATTCAAAGGAGTGAATTCTATAGAAATATGTCGATTGCTGCAGAGCTCTCATTCTATGGTCAAACTGATCAAACCTAACCCAATAGAATATGAAGGAGCAAATTTTGAAGTTGATGAAAAGGTAGCCAATTGAAGTGGATTCAGAAGATCTTAAGCGAAAATAACCAAGGAAGATCAAGCATCACCAAAATCAAGATTACCTATGTTTTCAGTTACAGATATACGGATGAAAAGCTTGATCAAGAATAGGGGACGATCTAGATCAACTTGCAACCAGTCCAACCATAGGATTTTGTTGAGGGCCAAGCAACTTGCAGAGCTCAGATTTACAGAGTTTATGGAGCACAACTTATTTCTTTTTATTGTAAACCAATAAGAGGCCACCACCTCATCATCCTACTGATATGGCATATAAATCCTTAAAATGTTTCCATTCTTTCTACTATTTTTGTGAAAATCTATATAAAGAGGTTTGACCCTCATTTTTAGGTGTTGACTCTGGAGTGTTTGCCTAATATATTACTGTAATTTTTCTGAGAAATCAATAGAATGAGTGTTACTTGGATGTTTTCCTTAGGCTTGTGTCTTCATCTCTGTGATTTTATTCTGTGAATTCATTTTTTCTACTACTATTTTTTAGTCAATCCTGTTGATATTGGATTGATAATTTGGAGCAAATTGGAATGGTTCATGCCTAAACAAATGCTGTAAGAGAGCTTCTTTTTCTATTAGTCTAAATGTTGATCTAATTTTGCTATTTGGATTATTAACATTTCATATGTTTGAAATAGTTATTTGAGTATTTTATTATTCTTTAATGATGAAGATGATAAGTTTTGAATGGTGTTAGTCATAAGTGTGGCATACTAGAAATGTGATTGATCAGAGGATTCTTAATATTTGTCAATGCTGTTAGCTTTATACAACCATTATTCACTCAATTATTTTCTAACCCTTATCTCATTTCTATCCCTAAACTTACACTTTTAATTGAGCTTAATTGAGTCAACAACAATTAGTTGACAAGGTATAGCAATATTTGATCCATCCATTGTCGGTATTTGAGCTATGATTAGCGGGTGTGCACCTCCAAGAAATTCATATATTCATAGTCACAGTTCAAGTTTCCTTAATGTCAATTCAGAGCCCAACAGGAGTGAGTCCTTAGATTGTTCCTGTTGAACCCTTCAATCCCCAAGCCCTTGAGTGTAGAGAATATAACACACCCCCATGGTCACCTCAACTCCGAGCAGATCCAATCAAGAATCACACCTGGCAAGGCAGGTTTCCCCCTTTACATCTTTACCCTAACCTAAGAGGCATACAATTATCTAATGCATCATTTTACATGTAAAATTTCAAAGTGTCTAGTATAACATAATTTTTGCACCATCCCTTCCTTCTAAACTAGACACCATTTTTTGTGGTCATTGTTCTTCACCCATAGGTGTCTACATCTCTCTTTGATGCATTTATTACACCATAAATGCATCAAAGAGAGGGTAAAATATAGACATGGAAAATTAACCCACCCAAATGAGTCAAGTTGAAAACTCAATTTTTGGGTTGACCCCCAAGATGTCGACCCTCCCTTAGGTTTGCATTTTTGTTTTCCTACCCTTTTGCCCTCCAAACCTCTTATAAATAGAGGGTTTGGATCCTCTTTTTCTAGAAGTATTTTTGACTAATAGTTTTTCCTAACAAGTTATTTTGGCAAGCAAGTCTTCTAACAAGTTATTCAAAACAAGATCAAGTGTTCTTTTGTTGCTCCGCTTTCATTTATTGTTCTTGGTGGACAAGTGTTAGAGCCTTGAGAATTTTAACATTTAATGGAGGTCTTCATCCTTTTGATTGTTCTTTCACTTCCACCAATTTGTTTTTTGCATTTTAATATTCCTATATCATTAATTATGCATTTTGTGTCTTATTTTCATTGTCAAGTCACTCTTTCACGTTTATTATAAAATCATACCCCGTTTGTATAGGATATAATTTTGATAGATCCGATGTCATGGTCACCCCTTACAGAGTGTCATTTTAGATTTTTTAGGTTTGGGAAAAAAATTTCACTCACAAACCCTCAATTTTCTTTTGCATGCTTCATATAGGTCATAATATCATTGTTTGCATTTTATTTTATGCATTGTTCCAATTCATTACATCTTGTCTTGTTATTCTCAAAAAGGTCAAAAATCACTTTTGCTTTCGAATGGTTAGCTAAAAGGACCAAGGGGGCTTGACTATTGTACCTCCAAGCTCAGTCACACAGTGGCCTAAGTAGGCCCCCAAACGCTGATAAAATTTTCTAGGGGTTTGTAAAGTTGTTTTGTAGGTTGTGAAGCTGTTGGATTAATCTGGATGCAAGTTAAAGCTAAGTTAAACCACCAGATCAGGTAAGTTTTAAGTTAATTTCTTAGATTGTTTGTTGTTTTATTTCTACTCATTTCTATTCAAAACCTAGATCATAAATAAAAAAATATTTTGGTTATATTTCTAGGCATTCAAAAGAGAAAATCATATAGTTTGCATTCTAGGGTTAACTTTGTTTGTGCATTCTCTCAAACCCTTGTTGAAAAGAAAAATTTATCTTATTGTAAGTTAGAGTTTAGTCATCATTGAAAATCAAGAATCATCCTAGGGTTAGCTTATTGTATTCTTGCATCATTGTTTGTCTTGCATTGTTATTTCATTTTCATAGCTTAGATTTTAGAAATGACAAACATAGGTGCTTGTTCAATATACACATCTAAACATCTCCATCTTGAACTTGGAGTGAGTCCTTAAAACGTTCATGGTGAACCCTTCAATCTCCAATCCCCCAAGTGTAGAGAATATAAAACACCCCCATGGTGACCTTGGCTTCCTATGGATCCAATTGAGAATCGTTTGTGGTAGGGCAGTTTTACCCCTCTATAGAATGCAACCATGAACTTGGAAAATGGAATTTTTATGTTAAAACAAATATTTTTGACCATTATTTAGCCTTAACACACAAGGTGTAGTTTTCTTAGTCTACTCATTATTATCCATTGCCTCTAATATCCATTTACTTAAAAATGCAACTTCAAATTTATTGTGTGTATATTTATAGTTATGAGCATATGCAAAGACATCATACCAAGAGAGAGCTTTCTCTTCTAAATCACTAAAAAGATTCAAATTCCATGTAAAATATAAATCTTTAGAAACAATTTTCCACTTTCTTGACCATTTCCTAGCATCACTATCATCCTCTCCAGTGATTATTGGCAACTCCATTTTTTTTCCAAAGCAGCTAGGGTTTTAAATAACTGGAAACTCTCAAAAATTAAAATATCTGAAATCTCATTTATTCTCTTCTTCAACAATTAAATCTATAAATTTTCTTCAAAACAAAACAAATGGAAATTGACTTGCTTACCCATATTTAAAGTTATGATTTTTTCCCTTTTCTGTGCAGTCCAAAAATAGCACTAAATGCTCAACCTGCAATAGTTGTAATTCCTTCAATACTTAATAGAATTTATCAAATGAGCAATCATTTTTATAGTACTCAAAATAACCTACACGCTAGTGCAAAAATATTCTGAAAATGATTACTAAAAAATTTAATACAAAGTTTTTCTTTTTGAAATAAATTGCTCAACCAACAAACAACTTCAACAACCCAACTTTAAACAGATGTAACTCTCTCAATATTTATCATAATTTCACAAATGCGCATTAATTTTTATAGTACTCAAAATAATCTATATATTGGTGCCAAGATATTTTGAAAATGACTACTAAAACATGTAATAATTTTTTTTTATTTAAAAAAAATTGTGTGACCAAAAAATAACACAAATAACTCAACTTCAAACAACCACAACTTTATTAATACCTATTATAATTTAAAAAATGAGCAATAATTTTTGTAGTACTCAAAAATATCTACATGATGGTGCAAAATTCTTTTAAAAATGATTGCTGAAAAAAATATATGGCTCCTACAAAATATGATATTATTCTAAAAAAAAACATGCCCTGGCTCTGCAAAAACAACCCCACTTTAAAAGAATCATTGATCTAATATCAAATATTGTGAACATATCTTCTCATGACCATAAATAATTCAATAATTTACATAAATATCAACATGCATCCACAAATAAATTGCACAATAAATTCCACACAAAAAAATAGAGATTGATTATACCCTTGAGGTAGGGCAACACCATACAATACTCCTTATTAGAAGGAAGCCACTCCACAAGATATCCAGCTCCACGAGCCAATATTTCTCCAAGAATAATTCATACATATCATTTTACAATGGGGTTACATCTCTCTTTATACAATAGTGTGATGGTTCACCTTCCATGAGTTAGAAAGTGCATAATAATATGATAATGTTTGATTATGATTACATATGACAATATTCCCTGATGGTTACATATATAATTCTATTACATACTTATTTACAATTTGACATGTGGCCTTCCTTACTCAATAGTTAATTTATGGCTCATACCATTATACAATGCAATATTAAATTATTAAGTACCTATCTTAGGTACCTAACAGAGCTAAAGGATCTTGGACAACATAAGACATATTTTACTATGACATCACACAATCTTATTTTGTTAGTCTCTTTCATTATCCCAAATATGACTCTTACCTCCTCTTTTCAAAGATAAAAGTATAGCTATTATGTGGAATATCCTCCATGCTCCCAAAGTAATTAATCATAATTTTTTTGTTCATTCACCCAAATTAATACCTTCATTCTTGTATATCATTATATTTATTCTCTTTCTCTCTTCAATAAATAACAAACAAACAAACAAACAAACAAAAAAACAAATAAATAAATAAATAAATATATATATATAAAAATATATATATATATATATATATATATATATATTTGAAATATTTAATAAATCCTCTGAATATTATATTTACTATTAAAAGTTGTGATATCTAAATAATATAAAAGGAGGATGAGGATTAAATTGAGAAGATTGAGGACACAAAAGATACATCAAATGAGTATGAGAGTGACAAGGCAATCCAAGAGGGACGTGAGAAAGGTTAAGGTAATGATGATCAAAGATATGATAAGGGATAAAAGAAGGGGATAATGAGTAATTTGTATATAATAAGGAAGGTACAAATTGCCATGATGAAGACAACAATGATGTTGATAGTCATGGTATTATTATTGATAACTTGATCAATTAATATAAAATTCATCATTAATGATATTGATAATAATCACTAGAGTATTTTTGGTTCAACTAGTATATTTACTTGGAATCAAATATATTACAATTATGAGTGTTAGGGCAGTGAAGGTGAGTGCAAGAGTTCTAGGGCAATGAAGCTGAGTGTAGCAGTGCTAGGGTAGCGAAGCTAAATGTAGTAGTACTAGGAAAGTGAAGTCAAGTGCAACCATGTTAGGGTAGTGAAGTCGAGTGCAGAAGTGCTAGGGTAGTGAATGTGAATGCAGTAGTGCTAGAGAAATGAAGGTGAATGCAATATTGAGCAGTATTAGGGTAGTGAAGGTGAGTGTAGAAGTGTTAGGATAGCAAAGGAGAGTGTAGTAGTGTTAGGGCAGCGAAGGCGAGTGTAGTGTGGAGCAATATTAGGGTAGTGAAGGTGAGTGCAGTAGTGCTAGGGCAGCAAAGATGAGCAACAATGGAGAAGTACTAGTGCAATGTTAAGCAGTTTTAGGGTAGCGAAGACGAGCAATAGTGGATAAGTGATAGGGTGGTGTTGAGAAATAACAACATTAGATGGATGTAATGAATGCGATCTATGGTCTTTCTGATGCTCAAAAAAATTTCAAATCTGAAGGGGATGGGAACCTACTTTCCAACAAATATGGTGATCGATGCAAGCCTACTTCTGATGATGACACGGTGGGACCTATAGGAGTCACAGGAAATGGAGCTAGCCCCCCCAAACGCTGATATTGAACCACTTCTTAGACAACTAAAACCCTCTTTTGCGAAGAAGGTTCAAAAAAATATAGATTTTTCTTCTCTAGTTGTTTCATATATCCCCTCGGTTGCCTCATCTCCTCTTATCTTGAACCAAGGAGTGTTGAAAATTCCAGTATCTCATGAACTCCTTTGTCTCCTTGGAATCATTTTCTCTCATTGGCAAGTTTGTCGGCTCTCGTACTGACACGGAGTCAATTCAGAAGTGGGATACTTCAAAATATATTTACTTGGAATCAAATATATTATAATTATGAGTTTTAGGGCAGTGAAGGCGAGTGTAGGAGTTCTAGGGTAACGAAGTCGAGTGCAGTAGTGCTAGGGTAGTAAATATAAGTGTAATAGTTCTAGGGAAGTGAAGTCGAGTGCAACAATATTAGGGTAGAAGTGAAGTTGAATGCAATAGTTCTAGGGTAGTGAAGGCGAATGCAGTAGTGCTAGAGCAACAAAGGTGAGTGTAATGTTGAGCGGTGTTAGGGTAGTGAAGGTGAGTGTAGAAGCATTAGGATAGCAACGACAAGTGCAGTAGTGATAGGGAAGTGAAGTCGAGTGTAGTGTTGAGCAGTGTTAGGGTAGTTAAGGTGAGTGTAGTGCAGTAAAGACGAGCAACAATGGAGAAGTACTAGTGCAATATTAAGCAATGTTAGGTTAGCAAAGGCGAGCAATAGTGGAGAAGTGATAGGGCAGTGTTGAGCAATAACAACATTAGATGGATGTGATGGATGCGATCTGTGGTCTTTCTAGTGCTCAATAGAATTTTAAATCTGAAGGATATGAGAATCTGCTTTCCAACAAGGATGGTGATCGATGCAAGTCTACTTATGATTATGACGTGGTGGGGCATAGAGGAGTCATAGGTGATGGATCTAGGCCCTCCAAAAACATTGATCTTGACCCACTTATTAGACAACTAAAACCCTCTTTTGCGAAGAAGGTTCACAAAAATGTAGATTTTTCTTCTCTAGTTGTTTCATCTATCCCCTTGGTTGCCTCATCTCCTCTTATCCTGAACCAAGGAGTGCTGATAATTCCAGTCTCTCATGAACTCCTTTATCTCCTTGGAATCATTTACTCTCATTGGCAAGTATGTTGGCTCCCATCCTAACATGGATTCAATTCAAAAGTGGGCTACTTCCAAATTGATCCCCTCAAGAAAATATGCAGCTCATAGCCCTCCCTAGAGTTTTTTTTTATTATTATTATGAATAATACTTCTAATATGAGCCATATTCTTACAGGGGGGCCATGGTTATACGATAGGATATGCCTTTTCCTAAGAAGGTAGGACACTAAATTTGACTTAAAAACCCAAAGTATCAACTATGCAACAATCTAGGTAAGATTGCCATGCCCCCCTAGTCATTTTTGGCATGAGGAAGTGTTGTGAGACATTGCTGAAGGTATTGTAGACCTGGTCACTTTTGATCCATCTACTAAAGCTAGATCAAGAATGATATACACATGTATGTGCATTATGGCCAATATTGAATCTAAGTTGATGACTTCAATGGAATTAGTCTCAGACTCATGTGGTAAGCACCAAGTTATTGAGTATGAAAATAAACCCACATTTTTTTTTAGAATTTAAAACATAGGGTCATTTCAAACTCTAGTGCCCATATTTGGAGCAGAAGGAAGTGGCCCCTAGAGTAACTAGAAGAGAATTGCATGGTCCAAGAAAAATTCCTGTTAGCTTAGTGGTTTCTATCGAGAATTCTCATGTTGCTATTTTAAAAGGTAAATAAGTCATGTCAAACCCTTGACCCAATGACCCTCCTCAGGGGGCCCCTTCTAAGATAGTATAGCATGAATTAATTTTGGAAGAGCCTAAATCAGAGGAAAGGATAATGGACCAAGTCCCTATAGAGGATATTAATGAGTCTGGAAAAGCGATGGTCTAGAATATGAACCCATCCAGTGCCAGAAGTTTGGACTAGGTTCTTCCAGAAGACTTGGTGATGAAGACTTTAATCCCTTAAAATTTCCTTCATAACTCCCATCAAAGTTGACTCATTGAGGAGCCAGTCATAGAAGAACTCTGCTCCCCCCAAAATCCTAGTGAGACTTCTAGTCAAGAGTAACCAACCCTTATCAAGTTGAAATGATCACCGTGCCCAAGGGTGGGCTCGTCGGGCACAACCAATTCTAGATTCAAAACTAGAAGTACCTAGAAAGGTTAGATGGATGTCGAAGGCAATCGTAAGGCAGGGAAACCCTCTAAAAAATCATTGAGGATCTGTGAGGTAAAGTCAAAATTATTGATGGAATTCAATACCAATTGAATTTTGAGAAAGAGAAAGATAGCAAAGGTAAGCAACTAAAACTTGACATATTTTATAGCTCTCTTGGTTCTTCAAGTGGGAATAATGACTCCAAATCTCAAATATTAAGTTGTCGTAGAATATTAGAGGCCTGAATGATCCATCCAAGCAAAGAATTTTGGTGACACTTAGAAGAGAGGTAAGACCCGATGTTATATTTATTCAAGAAACTAAGATGTATAGTTCTAATGCAGAGGTAGTTAAAAAATTAGTTTGGAAGGAGGTGGGTTTTGTAACAAATTCTACCAATGGAGCTTTTGGGGGTCTTCTTTGTCTATGGGACCCTGAGAAATTGGATGGATCCATTATATTTATTTTTGATAGAGTGATTAATATTCTATTTTTTAGTAAGGACTATGGGTAGAGATGGATTATATCTAATATTTATACCCCTAATAAGGCCCCTAATAGGAATCTACTATGGTAATCTCTGATATCTATGAGAGAAATTTTCAAGGGGGGAGCTTGGATTCTCGTTGGGGACTTCAATAACCCCTTATACCCTTTGGATAAAAAGGGTGGTAGTACTTTTGGTTCTATAAGTATGGAGGATTTTGCTACTTTTATTAATAATCAGATCTGATGGATGTGGATTTGAAGAGGTCTAAATACACTTGGAGTAATAGGTATTTGGGTAATTAGAATATTTAGATTAGGTTGGATAGGATGTTAGTCTCTAAGGAAGGTCTTTCAATGTTTGGAGATGCGTCCATTTACTCTCTCCCCAAAGTGGGGTCTAATCATAATCCTTTGGTGTTTAAAAAAGTCCCAAACTCTAGTTTTTTTCCTAGACCCTTCAGGTTTGAGGTAATGTGGCTGCAACATTAGGGCTTAGAATCTAGAATTTTGGAATGGTGGTCTCAGGTTTTTTTAGATCCTCTTATTTCTCAAGTAGCTTCAAAGCTCAGATTTGTTAAAGCTAATATTAAGGTTTGGAACAAGTACATTTTTGAGAATGTGTTCCAAAGGTAAAAATAGTTGGTTGAGCATTTAAAAGAAGTTGAATTAAATTTAGAATTAGGAGAGGTGGCTGAAGGGGATAGATGTAGGAAAGACAACTATTAGTAGATTTCTATAACATGTTGGCGGATGAAGAAATTTTGTGGTGTCAAAAATCAAGATTCATTTGGCTTTGTGATGGTGATAGGAACACAAAATTCTTTCACATGTCCACCTTAAGGCATAGGATCAATAATAAATTTAGAGAAATTATGAAATCATATGGTTTTATCTTGAAGGATATTATAGAAATAAAGAAAAAAGCGATCGATTTTTTCAAAACCCTCCTCTGCTTTAGGGATGATAAGGATATTCAAGCTGAAGAGAGGCTACTACACCATATACCCACCCTAGTTTCATATGATATGAATGAATACCTTTGTGCTCTCTTTTGGGATGAGGAAATTAGGGTCACTATCTTCTCTATGGGTGGTCTGAAAGCTCTGGGGTCAGACAAATTTCCTCCTATTTTCTTTTAGATATTCTGGCACATCTTTGGTGGTAACATCTATTCAGCTATGAGGGAAATTCAGGAGTGTAATTTAATTTTGGATGATGTAAACTCAACATTTATAGTTTTGATCCCAAATTTGGTGGGTGCTAAAGATTACTCTGATTTTAGGTCTATTAGCCTTTGTAATACACTTTTTAAAATTTTCACTAAAACTATGGTGAACAAACTCAAAGTATACCTTTTAAAAATTATTGACCATCCTCAAAGTGGATTTGTAGCAGGTAGATAATTTATGTATGGTGTTATTGCAATGCATGAGTTGATTCATTCTGTAGACAAAAGTAGAAGATCAAGAACTTTCATCAATATGAATAAAGCATATAATCATGTCTCATGGAGCTTTCTAATTAGAGTTCTGGGGAAATTTGGTTTCAAGCGTTGTTGGATTAGATTGGTCATAACTTGTATATCATTAGAAAAATTCTCAATCTTAGTTAATGGATCACCGACTAGTTACTTTAGAAGTTGTAGAGGCATTCATCAGGGGGATCCTATGTCTTCGTATCTATTTATTTTATTTGCCAAGTCTTTGGGAAGATCTCTAAAGGTAAATCCTACAGTGATGGGAATCAAACTTGCAACTATCATTGACCCGATCTCGCACCATCAATTTTTTTATGACATGTTCTTTTCCTTTTTATCTTCGATCCCTTAGGCTAGAGCTCTCAAAGAGATCCTCCAAGACAATGAAAGAGTGGCTTGGTAGAAAGTGAGTTAGAGGAAAAGTAAGGTGTTCTTCTTGAATAATCCTCCTGGTAGGCAAAGGAAAATTGCTGAGATCTTGGGATGTGAGATTGACTCCCTTCCTTCGATTTGTCTAGGATTTCCAATGTTCAAAGGGGGATTAAAACTTCTCTATGGAAACTAGTTGTAGAAAGAGTTCAAAGAAAATTGATGGGATGGAAAGAGGTATTTTTGAGCCAAGTACGTAAAATTAAGCTAGTTAAGTATACTCTGCAGAGCATACCGGTGTATTTCCTTTCTCTCTTTTAGATTTTGAGAAAGATTATTCAAAAATTGAATAAATTTAGTGATCCTTTCTTTGGTTTAGTTCTGAGGAGAAGAAGAAATTCTCGTTTGTGGTGTGGGATCAGGTGTGTAGTAGGAAAGAGTTGGGAGGTATGAGCTTAAGAATAATGAAAATTTTAAATAGAGCACTAATAGCTAAATGAGGCTGGATATTGGTTAAAAAATATAACGTTAATTGGGTTAAAATATTGTCACCCAAATATTTAGGTAACACTCATAATTTTCTCACAAACCCAAGTCCTGCCCTTAGCTCAGTATTTGAGCACAACATTGTTAACAACCACTCTGATATCATAAAGGGGGGAATATGGGTGTTAGGTAATGTGCAGAGAATTAATTTTTGGAAAGACACTTGGGTAGTTGATAGACTTTTAGAATCAAATCCTCACCTGATTTTGGTGGAACCAATCACAAGCCAAACTTTCGGGCCGAAGGTATGTGACTTCATTGTCTTTTTTAATGATAGAAAATGTTGAAAATATTTTGTTCTTGTGGGGATTTTTTAGGAAGAAGAAATTGCATTAAAATCTCTAATGGACATCTTGAAGTGGATGGTTATTCCTAACTAGGATAGGCTAGAGAAATTTGTGTGGGAGGTTGAGAAGGCCAATTGATTTTTTGTTAAGTCAGCCTAACTGTTGTTAGATGTTCTCTTTGATCCCTAGTTTCTTTTTAGTAATATCTAGTTGAAGGGTCTTACCTTACATTGGGTAATTTGCAAAAAAAGGTATTGGTTATCCTGAATAGATGCTACATGTGTGGTAATATTAAAGAATCACCTGTGCACCTATTTTCTAATTATCTCTTTTCTTAGTCTATCTTCTCCCAGTTCCTAAGGATAGTTGGTGTGGTTTAGGTTTTTTAAAGTTTTTGTTTGACTTGATCATTCAATGGAGGTCTCCCTTTCTATATCTACATCTTCAAGCTTTTCGGTCCTTTGGTTTACCTCATGTTTAGTGGTGTATTTGGAAGGAGAGGAATTCTAGAGCCTTTAAAAATATCTCCCATCCGGTTGAGTTTGTGGCACTTCAAGTTATTACTGCCATTGTTGAAAATATGAATGCAATTCCTTTAGATGAGGTCACTTCCATTGGGTAGTTGGCGGTGGAGTCAATTCTTGAATTTAGATAATATTCTCCCGATCATCACCCTGAAGCTCTTGCAAGATAGACTACTATTTGGGAACCTCCTCCTCCTAGCTGGTTGAAACTAAATTTTGATGGAGCTTCTAAAGAGAAACCATGACCATCTCGTGCAATGGGATTGGTTAGAGACTATGATGAGAGGATTTTGTTGGCTTTCGCTAAAAAATTAGATCATCAAATTAGTCATTTTGTGGAGGCATAAGCTCTCTTTCAAGGGGTTTGTCAACTGGAAAGTTTGAATGATAGGAAGGTAATTATTGAAGAGGATTCCCTCAATATCATTAATATGATAAAAGGTGTTCATGTCCCTTCTAGGATGATCACGAACGAACTTGTTGAAACCCAAAGATAGATTTTAACCCTCGAAGTGGTTGAGATTAAGCATATTTACAGGGAGGAAAATAGATCAACAAATTTTTAGCAAACTTGGGACTTCTACAGGAAAGATGCACAATTTGGCAAGAGGATTTATCAGATGGATTAAATCAAATAAACAATGAAATCTCGAGGAGATAATTTGTGTTTTCAAATAATTGTGATCTGCGGTAGTAGGGATCCCATGGGAAAATTTGTTGAACTCAAGAGTCTGTACCTAATCCGTGGCCGAATTTTGAATTTGAATTATAGAAGAATTCGTGTCACAAATAAATGTTGTTGTTGGACGTCCTTTCGAGGGGTTTCTGCTTGACTATGTTTTTCAATAGGTATAGTCTCCTGCATCAAACATGATGTTTTTTGGGGGTTTTAGTTGTTGATAGTGAAAGCTCTAGTGTATTGATGGTTTTAGTTTGGGTTTGTCCTACTCGGCTATTATGTAGCTTTCTTTTTTGTCTATTTTATAGATCCTTTTTGGTTTGCTGTGTTGATTTCTATATCCTTTTTGATTTTCTATGTTGATCTCTATATTCTTTTTATCCAATTGATTGGTTGGTTGATCCACCTTTGTAAAATGTTTGGAGCACCTTTAAAATCCCTTCATCCATCTTACCATATATATATATAGATAGATATATATTACAATTATGTTTTACCAATTTTATTTTATATCTCCATTTGCTTGTATCCTAATCTATATAAATTAGCATCTTCTATATATTAGTTATAAATAATGCATATCTCACTAATACATGTTTTATGACATAATAGAATTTTTTTATTAATAACTAATAATCGATATGAAAAGTGTTGATTTTATTAATGCATTATTATTAATGAAAAGTATACTTAATGGAATTAATTGATATATAAAATATAATAAATCAAATAAAATTAATTTTCATTAAAATGGTTTTTTTTTTTTATAATTTAATTTAAATTTAGCACCAATAATATACTATCTTTTGGCTTTAGTGTAAGCAAAGGGAGATAAGGATTTTCACATTCAATTCCAATGTTCCAATCTTAAAAATAAATTTTAGTTTTTTTTAGTATTTTTTATATGAAAATATATGAAATTAATTATTTAAAAATTTAAGCTTTTGAATGAAAGTTATTTATTTAAATCTTGCTAAAATGTAATTAAATTAATATCCACATGATTAAATTTTTAATTTAAAACACCCAAACATTTATATACA
This sequence comes from Wollemia nobilis, assembly GCA_028583015.1. Classification (NCBI taxonomy): domain Eukaryota; kingdom Viridiplantae; phylum Streptophyta; class Pinopsida; order Araucariales; family Araucariaceae; genus Wollemia; species Wollemia nobilis. The sequence goes on from JAQPPZ010015347.1 coordinate 32,832, forward strand.
ACTTTACCTCTATAAAATTAGAACTTTAAACTTTTTAATTTAAAAATTTCAATATAATTTATTTATCTCTATGTAATCAACTTTGAAAATCTTTAAGAATATTCAACTTTCAGTGGAGTGGTGAATAGGGATAGAGTAATCAGAAGTTCTAGACTCCCCTTGACCCTAAGAGGTCCCTGTGTATACATTAATTATACATATATAAAATCATTTCCATAGCTAATAACAATAAATGTTGAGTCCATAAAAGAGAAAATGTCCTTAAATTGTACTCCATTGGAAGGAATGCACAACACCATTCAATTTCTGAGTCAATCTGAACATTTCTTCTAAAGACTTGGCTGAGAAAGCAAACACCATAATCAACAGTGCTGCTCTCAATTTTTGACTTACCCTATGTAAACTAGCATGACGTATGTCCTTAACATAGTGGTAATCTTATAGCGCCTCTGAGTAATTCATAGAAGTAATGATCTCAATTATTGAATGTCTTTCTTGTCTTTCTTGAACAGGAAAAAGTTGAGGGACAAAATCTAAAGCTATTTCAAACGTACTATGTCGACTGTGTAGGAGGGTGACTGACATAATAAAAACTGATGCCTTCTGTGAAAGAGAATTGTTCGTGGCTATCGATTTCCGGCTCAGAAAACAAAAGGAGACATGAAATTAAAGTTGAGGCAATGTTGGACCTCAAAACAAATGTTTATTATTCACAAGATGTGACGGAGTACAGTCAGAAACCTGATAACATTCCAAGTGCAGGCCAATTCGCTTTGGAAATTTGGACGACTGTGAACTGTTTTTGAAGTCTTACATCATCGTAGAGACCTCTATAAAATAGACAAAATAAACATAAATATACTATTTCATTATGGCGGAAGGACATTTAGCAACCTATAAAGGCAGTAAACCTCTGGTAAAAATATAACGTACGGATAAAAGCATAGGTACTAGAAGTCACACTCTTAATACTCTAGTATTCATTGATATGAATGTGGAGAAGGAATAATTCAATTAATAGAATCATCACATTGTTTCTATAGAAATGCACATTATATAGTAACAAATGATAATTTTTTACTAGTTTTTAAATTTTAAAATAAAGAGAATTAAATATTTATTATATAGGTTTTATATTTAATGTAAAGTGTGTTTTTTATTTTTTTGGTTGGATTATATTAAATCAAATAAGTTTTAGGAAAAAAAAAAAAAAAAGTCAATTTACACATTCTCAATTTTATTTCAAAGATTTTTTAATGAGATACTTTCTTCCTAAAATTAAAATTAAGCATTTAAATAATTAAGACAAACAAATTTTTATGTATATTTAGTAACTAAATCAACTAAATTGATAAATTTTTGTGATCACACAAAAACACAATGATTGTAAGGGGATTCCTAAATGTATATTCATTTTTGCTTGAGATCACACTTGAGATTAGTGGATGTTTTATGAGTCATAGGAGTCTAGTTTTAAAGAATTAATTTGAAAACACCTAGGGTTTTTGTGGGAAGCAACACCTTTCCTCTAATTTCCTATCCTATCCTAGTGCCCAAAACTTGATTTTAAAGTTAAAATGTGTAGATAGATATGGAAACATACAAGAATCTAATCTATATGATTCTTTTTTTAAATTTAGCAAACTACCCTTTGTGGGGCCGCCTTGGTTTGAGATACCATGACTAAGGGGTTCTACACCATCAAAATCACTCGAGAGTCGTGTCCAGCCCCGACCGCACTAACATTATAAATTGGATTTTGGATACCCTATGTGCATTTGGTAGGATGGATATTCGAACCAAGGACCTCCCTTGGAGGATTGCCCTACCCTCTCCAATTTACCTACAACATGTGGGTGATCTATATGATTCTTTGATTTGAATGATGGTAGAAGTAAAAAATTGCAATACAAAGTTATAATGCAAGCAATTTTATCCTTCTAGGTGGAATTTAAAGGACCTTGCTTGAATATACCATATGTACCACAAATAACCAAGTTTCATATTGTAGCACAAACTACATGGATTTACGTAAAATAAAATGTTACAATTTAATCCTTTTCAAATCCTCTTATAAATTCTATGATCCATCCTCTACTCTCCTATCCTCAATTATATTTAACCCATTTAAATAATTTATGCTCAAATTTGTGCCTTTAAAGAAGAACACAATGATATTCTCCTTTTGAAATTCAATAATTGTACAAAGCATCTTTCCAAGAAGGGGAAAATCTAACGTTTTACCTAATTCATCCTTTTCATAAGAGAATGTCTATCCATAGTATACCTCATTGAATTAGATCTCAAAGATTTCAAGGCTAGTAATGGTAGAGGTGCTAAGATTTATTCATAAATCTAATGGATTCAATAGGTAATAGATATTCTAAATTTTTCTTTATAACATACATTGTGATAAGCATAAGAGAGACCAAATTATAAAAATCAAGGACTATCAAGGGGTTTTGACATAGGAGGTTAACTTGATAATACTAGGGCATGACACATGCATTTATAGGTATAAGAGTTTAACTCAATAATACTATAGCATGACATATGTATTTATAGGGTATAGGACTATGACATGACGTGCACTCATAAGGTAGAAGAACATGGTATGGCATGAGCGTTCATAGGGTATAAAACTATGCCATAACATGTGCAGTTATAGGATATTAATGAATACATCTAGATTTGTTTCTCCTTATCAATTCTATATTAATAATACCTCATCCCAGTATTTTTTAAATTAATATGTACTCTATATCTTTGCCATGTATCCTAGGTACCTTTTTTCCATGATATTTTTTATATCCTTTTTTATATCTATCCTTTTTATGATCATAGTACTTTTATTTTTAATGGAGTCATTAACCTTGGTATCTATAAAGGGAATAAGTACAAGTTTACTTTTATTTTCAATGTGACCTTACCTACCATTGCAATACTAATTTTAATAATTTCACTCAACTTAATATTGTAATGACAATAGAGAACATAGCAATAATACCTCTTAACACACATAGAGATCATGGTTCTATCCTCAAATAAATTGAATAAAATGATATTTCCAATAAATAACGAAAATTATATAGACTACACAGTGACTACAACCAAATACAATTCACCTTAAATGATAATATAAGAAATATTATCTAAGTTGTAAGACTTTATGAGTGTCTTCGTTGGAACTAGTAATTCTACTCAAATAGGTTAGAAATAAAAGATAAAAGTATATTATGTGCATATTTACAGTACAAATTCTTCCTAGAAAGGTTATAAAGCATTTCAACTAATATTTATTTCTAGATGGAATGCATGCTTAACATTAAGGTAAATATTAAAGTTAATTTTATCTATCATTAACTATAACGTAAATATAGACTATGAAATCACAATCTAAACTTGTATACAACCCAAAAAATAGAGGTAAATATCAAAATAAATTTTTTAAATAAGAGGATAGTTAAGATGCAATCCTATAAATATCTTCATATCTGACTTTCTTAAATAACATTATATTTTTATAACTAGAATTGGCATTGTCATTGATGATATAACACTATTTAGATTTCTAGTGATACCATTCATTTACTAAATACTAACATCAAATGCATGAAAAAATATATATAGATGATAGACATCTTTATGAAGATTTTGTAAACTACCAAGCTTCCACTAATACACTTTAAAACTAGCCATCTCAAATCAAAATAAATGACAATATAATTTTTTATAAGAATGGCTAGTGTTGGCCTTTAAGCCTTACTACCACAAAATATCAGAGGTCCCAATATAAAGAAGCCACAATATTATAGGTCGAAATATCAAAACTAAAGAGTAGAATAATATAAATAAGTAATTAAATGTATATCTAGGCCAATATAATAATGAAAATACCATTCACTTATAATATCAAATATGAATGTAAAATGGCCAAAATTATTCAAGTACATGCATAAAGAATACTTACAAAATGAATTGTTCAAAAATATGTACACAAGCCTTATTATGAATGCTTGCTATGTGGTGATCATTATAGATCGATTTACCTTACACTGTATGGAACTTTATCTCCATAATATAGACATAGAAGATGACTCTTAATGTACTTGACTATTGATCTCCATATGACAAATTCCATGACCTTTGGTTTATAATCTTGACACTTGTATACTAGACTCTTCACTCTCTTCCTATATGCATACTTGAACCTATAACACTTGCACACTTCTACATGACTCTTACTCTCCTACATGCACTCCTAATACAAGATACTTGTTCACATTCTCACTTTACATATTTGCATACTTACATACATGACACTTGTGCACATTCTCTCAATATACACTGGCACTCTAACTTAAATGATACTTATGCATTTCATATGCATTGACACTTACATAAAAGGGAAAACATAAATCACTCATCTAAACTATAGAATCAACCTTGATCTATTACATATTTATATTTTTTCCATGAAGGTACCATGGGGATACATTAGCATGTACCAAATAA
>JAQPPZ010015348.1:0-31676 GCA_028583015.1 Wollemia nobilis
TTGATGAGGTGAAAATTTGATGTGGGACCCAAAATCCATCGAAGGTAGAACTCTCTCCATTTCAGATAGGGTCATCAACATTATTTTTATCAATAAATAAACAAACCTACAATGGATCACAACCAATATCTATGCTCCAAATAATTCCCCCAATAGAAGGACTTTCTGGGACACTCTATCAGTAATGCACAACAATTTTGAGAATGTTCCATGGCTTCTTGCGGGAGACTTTAACTCCCCCCTCTTCCCATCTAACAAAAAATGAGGAAATCCTATCACTCCCAGATGTACAAAATAATTCAGTGACTTTGTAAATAGCAATGAACTCATGGATGTACAATTGCAAGGGTCAAACTACACCTGGAGCAATAGAAGACCTGACAACTAGCTTATCCAACTTTGGCTCAACATATTCCTCATGTCCAAAGAGATCATTCATTTTTTAAGTGATGCAAACCTTTTTTCTTGACCAAAAATAGGCTTTGACCACAACCCCTTGGTCTTGGACTATTTTCATCTAAGGCACTCCTTCAAAACCCCTTTTAGGTTTGAGAAAATATGGCTTAACCATCCAAACATCACAAATCATACCAAAGAATGGTGGCAGAATGACCTCCTAGGGAATCCTTTATCCAAACTTTTTAGGAAACTCAAGTTTGTTAAGTTTAAACTCAAAGAGTGGAACAGAGAAGTGTTTGGTGACCTATTCCAAGAAAAAAACAAATTGTGGAGGATCTAGGCAGAGTTGAGAAGCTCATTCAATGAAGGGGACTCAGGGCCTGATATTTTTCAAGAGGAAGTCCTCATGAATTTTCACAACAATCTAGCCAAGGAGAAAAATTTCTAGAGGCAAAAATCTAGAGCATTGTGGCTGAAGGAAGGGAATGCAAACACAATTTTTTTTTACGCTTCCACCCCGAGACACAAAAGCACAAACATAATTAAAGAACTAACCAGAGGAGATGGGTCCAAAATTAATGACCTTCAAGAAATAAGGGAAGAAGCCATGTCTCAATTCCAAGAAATGCTTGATCCTACCCCCTTGCCCCCCACCCCATATCAAAAACTCTCTACTTCAAAACATTCCCAACCTAGTGTCTAATGATTTCAATGATGGGCTACTCAAAGTTTTTATAGATGAAGAAATCAAGGAAGCCTTATTATCAATGGAACTAGACAAATCTCTAGGACCATACGGGTTCCCCCATGGTTCTTTCAACATTTTTAAGGTATAGTAGGCAGACAAGTCTCTGAAGCTATGTAATTCATCCAAATATCCAAGCAAATTCTGAAGGAGGCAAACTCAACTTTCATTGTGCTTGTGCCCAAATCCCAACCCTGTAGGTCCATATTTGACTACAGGCCTATCAAACTATGCAATGTGATTTACAAACTCATAACCAAATTCATGGTGAGTAGACTCAGATAAGTCCTTCCATCCATCATTGACCAATGCCAAGGTAGTTTAGTAAAAGGTATGTTCATCATGAATGGAGTCATAATAATCCATGAAATGGTTCATTCAATTGTCAAGAACAAAAAATCTAGTTTGTTTCTCAATATTGACATGAACAAAGTGTTCGATAGAGTGTCTTGGAAATTTCTTCTTGAGGTCTTATATAGGTTCAGCTTTCACAAATACTGGATCACTCTAGTTAAAGAATACATTTCCATGGCATGGTTTTCAATTATTTTCAATGGTTCTCTAGTTGGTTTATTTCAAAGCTCCAAGAGTATTCGATAGGGCGACCCACTTTCCCCTTCCTCTTCATCATCATGGTAGAAGCCCTAGGAAGATCCCTAATAGTAGCTTTCTCTGGAGGTTTTATCTTGGGTATCAAACCTACCACTGTGTCTAGGGCCATCACTCACTAGCAGTTTGTTGATGACACTATCTTGGTGTCATCCTCCTCCATACCTGAAGTAAATATCATTAAATCAATTCTCAATTACTATGAAATAGCTGCTAGGCAAAAGGTAAACTATAACAAAAGTAGATTGTATTTTCTGAATACCCCTATTCTAAGACAAAATAGAATTATAAAAATTCTAGGATGCACCATAGCTAATCTCCCCACCATGTACCTTGGGTTGCCTATGTTTCATGGGAGGGTCTCCACTGGAATGTGGTTTAATGTCCTTGAACACATCAACAAGAAGCTCATAGGGTGGAAGGGTGCAATGCTAAGCTAGGATGCTAAAGCCACTCTCGTGCAAGCCTATCTCCAAAGCATACCTATTTATTTTCTATCAATATTCAAAGCCCCAATTTCAATTTGCCACAAGATTGAACAAATCCAACACAAATTTCTATGGACTAACAAGGAGAACCGGAATAGATTCACCCTTGTAGCCTGGGATAGAGTGTGCTCCAAAAAATACCAAGGAGGCCTTGGCTTCAGAAGAATTAGTAGAATGAATCTGGCTTTGATAGCCAAGTAGGCATGGAGAGTGGTAACCAATGAGAAATAAACTTGGATACACATTGTCAAGGTAAAGTACCTTCACCACATGCCTTTCTTGGGTGACCATCACCTCCCTTTAGGTTCTTATTTCTAGAACTCCATAACCCAGACTAGGGACATTATCAAACAAGGCCTCCGATGGCGTTTGGGATGTGGGAGAATCATAAATTTTTGGGAGGACCCTTGGCTCCAAGACCAGCCTCTTATCAACGATCCAAATTTGTCTACCCTCAAACCTATTATAGATGTCATTTTTGAAGCTAAAGTAGCCGACTTCATCACTCAAGGACACAACTAGAATTAGTGGAATACCTTTATAGTCGATAAATATTCTATCCATATTATCTAGGTAGATAGACGTATGTATAACCTCCTCTGTGTGTGTGTCATCCCTAACACCCGAATCCTCTGATTCCCCTATTTGGAAGTTGTTAGAAGCCGATGCTTATAGAGTAAAGTCTAATTACTACAACCAAGATCCTCCTATTGCTAAGTGGGAGATATAAAATAATGTTTGGAATAAAAGCATCATTCCCAAAGTTGCTTTCTTTTCATGGTTGGCCTCCTAGAACAAAATTCTTACAATTTAAAATCTCATGTCAAGTGGGCTTCTTATTCTCAACTGGTGTGTTCTCTGTAAATAAAATTGGGAATCAATCACCCATATATTCTTGGAGTGCCCTTTCTCCATAGCTGTGATAAACCTAATATTTGAAAAAATTTAGTGTGTCTTGGGCTCACCCACCTACTATCCACCAGATTTTCCAACAGTGGCCCCGACCCTTCAAAAACTAGCAACTTAGTTTCCTTTGGTTGTCTTGTCTCCACCACTACTTATGGTAAATTTGGCTAGAAATAAACTCAAGGATATTCAAAACTCAAGCTAATGAACCCCGTAGGACCACTCTAAAAATTCTATCCTTAGTGGTAGAGAATGCATCTATCATATCTTCCCCTGAATCTCCCCCTGGCCTAGAGGTCACCCTCACTTCTAAGTTAAATCTTACTAACATTTTTTGTGTACCTCTTATTTCTATCAATAGGTCTTTAATCATATGGATTCCTCTGCCCTCTGGGTGGGTCAATATAAACTTTGATGGGGCTGCGAAAGGAAATCTAGGTGAAACTAGTAGGGGAGGTATCCTCAGATACTGCCATGGGAAAATATTGCTAGTCTTCATAAAAAACTTAGGAACTCAAATGAACAACATGGCTGAAGCTAGAGCTCTATACCAAAGCCTCCTACTCATTGACAAAATCAACATAAATCAGCTGATTATCAAAGGGGATTATCTCCACATCATCAATTATCTCAAAGGTAATTCCACTCTACCTTGGTCTTTGAGCAACATTCTCCATGAATGCAAAGGGGTCATCAACAGATACACAACCATTGTTATCTAGCACCAATACCACAAAGGGAACAAAGTGGTTGATTGGCTAGAAAATAGGTGTGTTCGTAAAACCTCCATTTAGGTTTGGAAGAATTATTTTTTCCACAACCTCAGAATTGACACCTTCAATCCATATGTCTACACCCTATAATTACTCCAAGGCAAGTCTCCAAGCCTCTGAATGACCCTCAGGATTCGGTTTCCAAGGTTGTGGCTCTCCCAGCCAAGCACCTACTCAGCACCTCTAATACTATGGTTACCATGATCAAGCCACCTATTAGAATTTGCAATATGGATAGTATTATGGCTAGTATCCTTCTCAAGAATATGGTATGACCATCTAAAGTGCAACTTAGTAGCACTAAGAACCAAGGCCTCCACCATCCTTCGAAGTTGATGCATCAGGTGTATAATGTTGATTTTCATAGTTTTGAGTTTCCCCATAAAACCCTCATGTCTAGAAACCCGTGGTCCTATCCTATTATTAAAAATGGGAAATTTAATAATTCCATGATATATTTTAGTAATCACACGTAGAAGGATCACCCTTTCATTCTTTTTAATCGTGACACCCAAAATAATGCAAGCAAGAATCAACGTGGTACATCCCTTAATCACTATATGGACATTCATGTGCCCATCCTTGGTCAACTCAACCTTGGTTTTCTCAATCCATTGCAAGGAGTCCTTTATTATAATGTAATCATAAACCTGTGCACCCGTGCCACCTTCAAAGGTAAGAAATCCAATGCCCTCCTTTTGGAATGTCTAGCCCTGTGGGTAGCACATCACCCCATCAGAGTTTGGGTTTTTAGGACTAGTCATCCCCCACCCATATTTTTTTGGTCCAAGTGCAAGCATAGGCTTAGTATCAAAGTATCCCCTCCTAGCCACCCAATCATGTTTGATCACCCTTTTTTCTAGACTCTCATCATGTCCACCATGTTCCTAGATAGAGTCTACCTTGGGTTCATCTTGGGTCTGCATTGGAAACAAAAGGTGAATAAGCATCCATGTGACTACTTTAAATATCTAATTAATTACCATGGTTTCATTTCCCCTAGGTGCATTAGAGTCCCTCTACATGAATAATTGTTCAGTGAGTCCTAGCCTACCATCAATTATCACCCTTTCCCTGCCATGGCCATCATTGAGCCTGACACTCTGAATCTTGAGCCCGATATTGAAATTATCCTTCATAACCATAACTTCCTTCCTTTCCTTAGCAAATTTAGGGGTATTTATGATGTTATCATGAAGGATTTCACTACCACCTGGGTTAATGGCCAAGTATTGGTAAGAGGAATGAGGTTTACTATCTTTGTCGACCTTCTAGCTGAGATCACAGAGCTTCCCAATGATGGGTTCAAGCTACATAGGGATAATCACACCATCCAGGATGAGTTAAAACACTTTATCAATAGGGGCAAGAAGTTGGTGAGAAATGACAAAGGTATTATCCATAGCAAACTACTAGAGCCATGGTGTAGGGCTTTAATTCTAGTGATGCAATACATCACAATTGACAAGGTTGATGAACCATTGAGAAGCTTTCATTTAGCCTTCCTAAATGTTTAGAGGGATGTTAAGAAGGTTAATTTTCTCTGATACCTTTGATGTTCTATGGAGGTATCCATCGAGAACTTTCAAAAGAGGGACTCCACCCATGTCAAGCACCAAGGCCTTTTCTTGGTCATCTATGATCACATACTGTAGAAAGTGGCAACTAAGGTGGACTCAAACCCTATTCTATGCATTGAGGAGGATTAATCAACGGTTGAAGCATTGATGAATAGCCACAACTCTTGCAACCATAGAAGCTCACAAAATTCTTTCGACAAAAGAAAGAGCCTTGACTAGCTCACTACTGAAAGCACTATGATTGAGCTAGATTAGTCTCTCACAGATGCTAGAGTGATATCCAGAGATAGGCTTGACCCTTTAGAAATTCTTACTCAAATTTTGGAGAATATTTACTAGACCCAGTTAAAAGCCTTAACTGACCTTGAACATGTGATTCAGATTTCTAAAGCCATTCTTGCTAGTAAAAATGAGACTTTTAAGGTCATCCTCTTGACGATAAGGAGAGGGTAGATGGAATAACCCCGAAATAGTTGGTTTGATCCCTTATGTGGGGTTTTAGTCTGTCTAGTTTTGGTTGGGTTTTGTTTTGTTTATCCTTCCCCATCGTGGTTGTTGGCCTGGTCGGGTTTCTAGCATATGTTGTTCCTTTCCTTTAGTTTGCTTGTAATGCTGGTGTTTCTAGTTTGGTTCCCATGGATATCCTTTTGTTTGCGAGGTGTCTAAACCTTTTTTAGTTTCTCCATTCATTTTTGTACAAGGTTTAGGGACCCTTTCAAAACCCTTTCTACCAATAAAAAAAAAATTAAATAATAAATATAGTCAATCATGGTGTTGATATTTGTGTTGGTGAAATTTAAATGTTAAAACCTGATACTTTATCTCTTAATGAAAATAATGTTAAGAAGAATATTACATAAACATAATACTATGAGGAAGATAAAGAATATATTTTATAGAAAAGGAAATGAAGAATCTTTGGTAAGACAAATATAATATGGTTTAATTGACCTAACTACAAATGTAATTTTTTATATTTTAATGGATATGATCCTAATATAAACCACACATAACTTTTAAAAAAAAAATAATAAAAAAAACAAATATGCTCATGTTATAATAAGTAATTATTCTCTTAAGTTCTACTAGGATAGACTTACTTGAGTTTCCACTCCTTCATGAGTCAGGTAAACTCTCAGTTATAGTCTAGATCAGATTTGATGAGTTGTTGTAATCCAATGACTCTCAATGATCAACTTTGTTATTTATACAAAGTTGATCCAAGGAATAATCAATCAGTTCTATTTTGTTTCTTCAAATCTTGTAATGCTTTGTAAGTCTATTCTTGGGAAATTCTAACATGGTACCAGAGCAGGATAGATTCTTCTAGGCATTCTCTCTTGAAGGAAGTTTCACGATCTGGTTCTTAATCTCTTATCTTTTGTTTTTAAAAAAAGGGAAAAGAGATATTTTACATATTTTGTAGATTGCTTATTTAAATCTGCAATTTTTTTCAGATATTTGTTTATGGTAATATCTTCATAGTTTAACTAGCTTTTTATCACCATATTATGCAAATATTCTCCTAATTTTTTTCTTCAAAAAATATAAAAATTGCAGCTCTTTCTTTGCAAAATATATATTTTTTATTTTTTTATTATCCACCTCTTTTGCCTATTTTTGCGTTCAAAAATCCTCTATCAATCTGGATGAATGCAACTTCATTTGGCTCAATAGCCACACTGTGTATCATCCATAGACGAACACAGCTCTGCATTTCGTCCAAGGTGGATATAGTAAAAATAGCATTCTCTATAAGGTGGGCAATAAAAATAAAATTATTTTAAATATAGGGTTTTTAATTCTTTGCATGAAATATTCTTCTAAAGGAAATCCACCTCTTTCATCATCGAATACATTAGACTTTTGGTCTATTAAAGAAAATACCAAGTCTATCTATTTTTTTTGACACGTGGCACTTTGCCAACGTTCGATTGGCGCATGGTGGGGTAACGTCTTCTAAATGGCTCTTTCCCTATTTCCTAACGTTCGAATATTTTCTTTGAGTTCCCTATTCATATCTGAAGTTTCTCCTTTAATTTCGTCATTCGGTGCTCCCGGAGGAACTACGAACTCCCTTTAAATTCATCTAATCTCTACTTGTAAATTAAAATCTCTACGATATAATTTTGGTTGATGAATTTATGCTGCCTAATGAGTTCTGTATTTTATCTGAGGACTGTGAGTTTTTTTTTGACGTCTAAGGAAGGTAACTCTATTCGGAGACAACCCTGTGTGTGGCGCCATCGCGTAGCGCTATTTCATCGTCTTCTGAGAATGAGCCTTCTCTCCTTTAGGTGAAGTCTCTTCAGAATCTTCTCTGTGTGTGTCTTCTTCAGGGATCGTGCCCTCTCTACCATCTACAGAGCCTTCCCTTCGTATCACAACAAGGAGGTATATTTTTATTTATTAATTTTTTTTAATATTGGCTCCCTTTTATCTAACTTCCAACAGTGATTCGGAGCCAACCATTCTAGCATCGTGTGATGAACCCATCAGGTAAACAACATTTTTGATAGGGATATTTTTGAATTAACATCTCATCTAAGTGCAGATTGTCCAAGCTTTCAGTCGCCTTCCGAATTTCTTCCTCACTTCCAACATCGACGCAGCTCGAGGGGACCTCCGTTGACATCCTCTGTTCATTGCGGGAGAGGCCTTTGGTGACCTCTGTGGGAATCATCTCATTCGTTATTCTAATTTCAAAACACAGAGCTCATATAATTTTTTAATTTTTTATTAAAAATTAATTTTTTTATAAGGTCTCCTAAGTTGCTTTATATTGTACCTTTTGTTTTAATTGCATATATCCTTTCTTTAGAGCCCTTTCGAGGCCCAAGAAAAGGAAGAGAATTGTAATCTCGTAAATAAAAATTAAATTATTTGGGGGTTTTTTGTATAGGTGCTAATTTTTGCACCTATCTAAGCATTAAGGGGGGGGTTCTCATTGTCTCATATTTTTCCTTCCTTTTATTTTATTTTTATCTTTCCCTTGTTTAAATACTTCCTTTCTTTCATTACTCTAAATTATAACATAAAGTAATTTTTTATATAAAGGAAATTTCTTTTCTCTAAGTTAAATCCTTCTAATCATTAAGTTTTTTAATTCTTTACAAGGGAATATTTAATATTTTTCATTTTGCATGTCTACTCTTTTAAGATGATATTCATTACTTTTTAAACACCCACTTTTTATCAAACAAATAATATTTTTTTTATTTAAAATATTATACTAATTAAATCTATTCTTAAAAGAATCTTAATGAAAGTGAGGATATCTCTTTAAAACAACCCTTGTTATCTGTTATATTCTCCTTTTTTTCCTTTCTAAATACAAATATTCTAATCAGCAATATATTAATCACCTATACACCTATATTGGACATTCTAAATAACTTATAGTTTCCCTCACGTAAGGGCGGGTTATTGGATAACCAATATAGGAGTCTGGCTGATTAGCCTATGTTCCAAGTATCACATCTACTCAATACTTATAGTTTCCCTCTCGTTAGGGTGGGTATTTGAGAGACAAGATATATAGGCCTGGATTTTGCTCTCATTAACCTAAAATTAATATCAAATCTTCTCATATATACTTATAGTTTCCCTCTCGTTAGGGTGGGTATTTTGAGATATTTGGTGTTTCTTAAAGGATTCCATTCCCTAATATACATTGCATTCTCCAAATTAAAGTTAAAGGGGGGAAATTTGGGTTCACTTCAATTTTCTTTGGTAAAATGAATTCAATGAATACAATTGATCCTCTCACTCCTCATAACTACCATACATGGAAACCCAAAATATTAAATCTCATTTCTCAAAAAGGGCTCACACACCTATTAGAAGAAGAGCAACCGGAGTTTGATAAAGAATATGAAAAATTTGTTCATAAAGAGAAGTTGTATGAAACAATGGGTATTATAAGCACTAATGTAAATGAAAGCTTATGGTTTCACATTACGGATTGTAAAAATCCTTATGAAATTTGGGAGAAATTAAATAACTTATTTGGAAAAGTAGATCAAATGAGGTCAATGCAGCTTGAGGCAAAATTAATAGCTTTATCTCCTAACGTATTCGGTAATATTGTTGAACTTTTCCATAAAATTCAAAGAAGTTCTTACTCAATTTAAAGGTAGTGGAAAGGATAAAAAATATGAAGAATGCATCTATCTAATTCTCTCTAAATTAAATGGTGTATTTTAGATATTTGCAACCACATTTCTATCTACAAAATATGCTCTTGGTGCAAGTTTCCAAATGCCCTCCTTAGAAGAATTATGTGAGAGACTAACTAGAGAAGAAACAAAACTTGCAAAGTATGAGATCTCTTCCTCTTCCTCTAAAGCCTTAGTAGCATCCACCTCCACAAAAGAAAAATTCAAAAAGAAAGAAAGAAGTCCCATAACTTGTACTCACTGCAAAAAGAATGGTCATTCTGCAAAAAAAATGCTAGAAAATATTACAACAACTAGAGGCAACTATGAAGGATCAAAATATAGACAATAAAAATAAAATAGGAAAAGCCTTAAATGTTCAAGGGAAAACCTCCAATTCTTCTTCTAATTACTAGGTCCTAGATTCTGGAGCAACTCATCACATGACTACTTTAGATAAGTCATTCTCTTCTAAAAGCACGAGGATACGGAAGCAAACAAAAGGGAAATGTAATGCTAAGTCCTACGAATGAACAAAGGACCAAAGTGCATGAAAAGAGGAAAAAAAAATGAACTGAAATGAGATATAAAGCAAATGTAAAGTGTGGCCCTTTTTATTAATTTTCTTGAGATCAGGTTACAATACGTCTCCTCCATTTTCAAGGGCTAGGAGCGTTAGATATAGTTTTGTCACACCAACGGATGTTGTGCTCTCCTTCGGGATCTTCCACGTGCCCACATTTGAACTAAGCGGGCCAAACGTCATTGTTGCTTGTGTGAACACATCTGTAGTTCCTTACCGCACCTTCGGTGTCGAGATCCTACATTCAAAGAAATAGCAAATGATTAGTAGAACCTACGAATGGAGGGAAACATGCGATCCCCAAGGCCTCCGGTTAATGCATGCATGAAATAATTAAAATGATAACCAAAACATATCAAAATAAGCTGAATTTAGATAGAGGTATGTAAATATTACCAATAACACATTGCAAAAGGAACGGTCAAGAAATTTGCTATAGATTTCTTATCGCTCTGGGGTGGAACGATTAGGACTGTCACAAGACGTCAGAAATCAACCTCCTAAATGTACCATCCAAGGGCCTCCAAAACACCTAAAATATTGGGTTTAGGAAAAAATGGGCATTTTGAGATGACCCAGAAGGTCAGATTTTGCAAATTCCTCCTCGATCGCCCCGTATCTAAAAATGCTCCCTGTATGTTAGTGAAAGTGAAAAGCAATGAAAACACAGTAAAAACTCATCAGAATGGCATGGAATTTGAATGGAAGCATATATGAAAGACATAAAATCAAATACAAAAGAAATGGTGGGGAAATTTACTATAGATTTCTAATTGCTCCGGGGTGGGGTGATTAGGACTGCAGCAGTGTGGGGGGCGCTCGGGGTAGGACGCCTGTCGTTTGGGGCTTGGTTTCGGCACCAATCCACTTGGGATGGGTCCAAAACCTCATAGGGGGTTGTTTCAGCAAATTGGATGGGGTATTGTGGCCAAATGTTCAGGTTTTTGTTCCATATTGCGCTTCCAATGATCACCCAATAACCTCCCTTCCAAAAGATAGATCAAGGATGTAAGAAGCACAAGCGATGGGTGAGGATGTAATTTGATAGCACTCCGTTGCTCCAAATGCTCCTACTTTATTTTTTGGGGGCGGTGAGAAGACTCACCATTTTATAGACCTGAGGGTCTCCTTTGAATGTGTATGCAGGGGTGCCACTTGGCCATCATGCCTTCTCAGGGGAGAGAAGATTCCTCCCTTATTAAGGGCTCCATGACTGCCTCTATGACTGCCTCTTTGAGCTCAAAAATTTTCACTCACACTCCCATGCATTGAAGGTGGATTTAAGTGTCAGATCTAAGCTACCATTTTTCAAGGTTTGACCTTTTTCCTGTCAAACCTGCTATTCGTCCCACCCTGGAGCGAATACTACTAATCATCCTGGGGTGGGACGAATATGGAGCAGAGTGTTTGAAAGGTGCCAAATTGACCATTGACCTTCCATAACTACTGTGGGAGTTGTTAGGACCACTTTTTAACCTCTGTGGGCTGCCCTAGGGGCTATGTAGGTCAATTTGAACAGTGCTTGTCATCACGTAATCAAATTGGTGTTGTTTTGGTGTCTATAGATGCCCCTTTTTGGGATGCGCTGTGCGTGGTGCAGTGCTGAGCAAAAATAGATAACCAAAGCACTAATGATTAGGGTTTCTCAGTAACCTAACAAAATTTTGATGCCCCAAGTATGGAAATGACACACATTCTTGAATCCTTGCTTCTGACAAGCTAAGGAGCTTAACTCAAGTGTTAACCTTTTTCGATGAGGTGTTACTTGATCTTGGACATTGTTTAGTCATGAATAGGCAAAGGGCATAACCTTTTGTCTATGGGAACCTTGAGTTCATGATTCTAGAATACCCAAGTATTTGATCGAGTTGTTATTATTGCTTTTTTGCTACCCCAAGCAGGAGCATGATTGTCTTTGCCAATGATTTTTTGAATGCATGCCATTTCCTTGATTGAGTGTGTATTTATTCATTGGTGAATAAGTGTGACTACCCCCTCAAGAGACGAATCAATGAGGGAATGACCAACATGAGAAAAGCAATGACTCGCTTGAACCAAGATGAATTTTGTAAGGGTGTCTTTAGTTGTTTTCCATTAAACACTTATGCAATTTCCCAACAATTGGACCTATTTTTGGTGGTATTTAACCCTTTTTGCGACACCGTTTGGGGATGAAATTCTCAAAAATTCATCCTCCCATGGACCAATCCGACTATGTTAGCCTTATTAAGGAGTAGGATAGTTAGTATTTGTGACCCCAATGTTGGTTTTGGATTCCAAGAATGTCGAGCACAAAGGCACCTTTGTTCGGCAATGTTATTGCTATTTTTGGTGGGTTTGGACCCTTTTTGTGATGTCGTTTGGGGATGAAATTCTCAAAAATCTATCCTCTCGTGGAGAGGTCCAGATATGGTAGCCTTCTTAAGGAGTAGGATAGTGAGGATTTGTGACCTCAAAATTAGTTTTGGATACCAAGAATTTCAGGCACAAAGACACCTTTGTTTGACAATGTTATTGCTATTTTTGGGTGGGTTTGGACCCTTTTTGTGACACCGTTTAGGGATGAAATTCTCAAAAATCCATCCTCCCATGGAGATGTCCTGCTATGGTAGCCTTATTAGGGAGTAGTATAGTGAATATTTGTGACCCAAACATCAGTTTTGGATGCCAAGAATGTCAGGTGCAAAGGTGCCTTTGTTCGACAAGTTTATTGTTATTTTTGGTGCATTTTGGATGCAGATTTTGTTGTTTTTGATTTTTGTGCTCTATAATCGTCCCAGGGTGGGACGAATACCATTTTTGTAATTTTCTTAGGGTGGGATGAGTGCTAACTAGAGCACTCATCCCAGGGTGGAACGATTATAGGCCTAAAATCCTATAAAAGGGGCAAAACTAGGTTTTGGGCTCATTTGCACTTTGTTTTTTTGGCGATTTGGAGCTGTGATGAGGAGGAGTTCGAGTCTACATAGTGGAGCACTGTCAAGATCTTGTAGAGACCATGATTTAATAGACTATATCATTGAGTGGCAGAGCCGAAGCAGACCGATAGGTGCTCCTGTGCTTTATTTTGCGTGTTTTATTTTACTGTTAAAAATCGTAATTTATTGTGTGTTTGTATTCTATTTTTGCGTTTTAAACTAAGATTAAACCCTAGTTTAAATTTTTGTTTGGTTTTTTTTATTAGGCATTTTAAACTAATATTAAACCCTAGTTTAAAGTTTTATTGTTATTATTATTTATTTATTTTTTTTTTCATCTTGAAACTTAAGGTTAGAAACCCTAGATTAGAATTTTTGTTGTAATTTTTTTTTTTTTGTCTAGAGTTAAAAACCCTAGGTTTAACATTTTGTTTTTATTTTTAAACTAGAGTTAAAAGAAAGAAAAACCCCAGATTTAAATTTTTTTGTTGTTTTATTTTTTTGGTTTTGTTTAAACTAAGATTAAGAAACCCTAGTTAAAACATTTGTGTATTTTGTGTATTTTTTTTGTTTAAACTAATATTAAGAAACCTTAGTTAAAAAATTTGTGTATTTTGTTTTTTTTTTTTTGTTTAAACTAAGATTAAGAAACCTTAGTTAAAAAAATTTGTGTATTTTGTTTTTTTTGTTTTGTTTAAACTAAGATTAAGAAACCTTAGTTAAAAAAATTTGTGTATTTTGTTTTTTTTGTTTTGTTTAAACTAAGATTAAGAAACCCTAGTTAAAAATGTTTGTGTATTTTTTTTTGTTTAAACTAATATTAAGAAACCCTAGTTAAAAAAATAGGGTGATTCCTAGTGCATGAGGATAAGTCTTCTATGGTAGGTGTCAAAAATAGGGTAATTCCCCTTTTGTACCACCTATGTTCCACATATTGTTTTGCTCTCACATAGTAATAGTTTCCCTCACATAAGGGCGGGTATATTGAGAGGTTCGGTATAACGGCCTGGCAGTGGTATATTGAAGGGTCGACCATTTTTGGGAGACATAAGAGCCCTCATATTGCATGTACAACCAAATTTTATTTACAAGGTTTTCAAAAAAAAAAATCAAAACACATTGAACCAGATTTAGGGCACACTTTTAATCCATAAACAAGATAATCACTCCTTTGTTTGTGTGGCTCCTATTTGTTTAGTGTAGCATAAAAAAATTGTAAAGAAGATAAAAACCTACATATATTGTAGAGATACACCACTATGGTGTACACCCGTAGGCAAGTCCAATCATGGGTAGAAGCTACAAAAAGTGTACAAGGGGGCACAAGTCACCTCCGCTATAGCCCCAAGGACTTGGTCATACCACCATGGTGGGATGACCCACAAAATAGTCCACATCATACCATGACAAAATGGTACTATAGAGGCACCCCTTTTAGGGGTACTCCCATGCAACATAGACCCTTCCAGGAGGAGTCCATAAACGTGGTACTCAACATAGACGGGAGGGCTCCCTTAGACACTAGTTATGAGTGGCCGTCGCATGATGAAGCACTAGAACAACATAGGGTCCATAAGGAGGGGCCACATGATTACATCATCCCTACTCTACCCCTTATTACTATCATAAACAATAGGTAAAATCCAGAGCACAAGGCTCTTCAGACAGGGCGAGCCAACTCTGCTCGCACCTTTCACATATACGAAAGGTTAGCCTGCTCATCCCCCTGTGCGAATGGTTTAAGAATGCTGAGAATTGACAAAATGAAAAGCTCTTCCCCATCCAATTACCTAAACACCTTTGATCCCAAAAGTTGTAAGGATTCGTACTACATGTCCCCAAATAGGATGGGTTGTCATCCCCAAGGTCAAAAGGATCAATGCCATTACATAATAAAATCCTAAATCACCATTTGTCCCCAAAGTCATAAGGATTCGTACTACACGTCCCTAAACTAGATGGGTAGTCATACCCAAATCTAGAAGGGATCAATTCCATTTGCAAGCCAAAAACCTACGAGCTCAACTTTGAAACCAAAAATACAAAATCAAATAACAGTGGTTATCACCACTATTCAAACCCCTTGCTCAAAAATAAAAATAAAAGAGTAAAATAAATAGTGATTTTCATCACTATGTAAAAGAGCAAGTATCCCAACAAGTTGAGCAACCAAAATATGCCTGAGCTTGAATCCCTGGAATTCTTAGCATTCAAAAAACCATTTAGGTGATCCTCATTACGGGTTTGGTGGACAACCTACCTGGCAATGGCGGTATCCTAAATGCATGACGATATGTCTATCACATTAGCTTTGCATGTGAGTAGACCAATGTTTGCATGTGGATGAGCTAGCTTATGGTACCTTAGATTGTCATGTGGATTAATCTTACTAAATACAACAAAGGAGTTAGTGGAGCTAATTAGGTGATCCTCAATACAGTTTGGTGGACAACCTACTGCAATCGGCGGTATCCTGACAAATACCACATAAACGAACTCAATCACACACACATAGATGTGAAATAACTTAGTCAAACTCAAGTCTAATTCATACCTTGTTTCAAAAGTCTTGTAAGATAAATGTACAGTCTTGGCTAGTTAAGTTAAAGCATCTGAGTCTCAGAAAAACCTTAACTACATTCTAAAACAAATGTTGTACATGTCCATTCTTGCATCACCATCGGAAAATACAAAAAAAACAAAAAATATTACACATGCAAATTCATCACATAATACAGAAATCCAATGAATCCCATAAAGTCTATGGTGCCACCGACAAGTTATCAACAAATCATTCCATCCATTCCATATGCATACATCATATAATTAGAAACATTGCATTCATAATAACACATGCATACATCAACTAACTAAAATGTGCATAAAGTTAAACCATAACAAGTGTATAAACACAAAAAAATCATGTATATATATCATCAAAATGCTCGTAGGCTACAATAAGTCAGTCCTCTAACCTTACAAAAACATCAAAAACTCAAACCCCAAGCCTAGGAAGTCGGCCACCATGATCACGCAGGATCGGTGCGACTAGAACTACCGCCAGTAGTGTGGGTCCTATGAGACCTCTCAGGATGGTTGTTGCCAGCCCCCACATCATGCCCACTATTGCTACCCTCACCCACCCACCTGCATTGAGAGGAAGCAGACTACTCAGTCTCACTGTCTCTCATTTGGCATGAAGATCCACCTCTAGTGAGCTTAGGTAATCGTCGACCGAGGTGGATAATATCTGCCTCCAAATCCATCCAATGCTGGACCAAATCCATCTCCCACCGACGGTACATAGCCAATGCATCATCGTGCTATGCCAACTAAGTCCGCAGGAGATCCCTCTCCCATGAAGCATTTGTGTCCCCATCCCGTTGATGGTATGTAGCCAATGCATTCTCTCACTTTGCCAATTGATTATGTAGGAGATCCCTCTCCTACAGAACCTCCCCGTGCTCCTCATATCATCTTCATAGTAGATCCTCCAATCATGCTATCTTTGTACGATACCTAGCCTCCATGTCCCCAGGGACTACCTGATGCATGGGCATATTCAGGAGGACGGGCTGCTCGGCACCCACTACTATGGAACGTCCTATATATCCGACTACTCCAAAACCCTAGGTCATCCCCAGTCAAGTCGTCAAACTCAACCATATTTGCATCATCTCGCGAAGCAACCCAACCCTCCCCTAATACCTCTGCATCCTCACCACCTGCTACTACCGCATCTGCACCTCCTAGAGGCCCCTCACCCCACCATCATCACATCTTCCACCACTGGTCGTACTCTACAATCACCTTGACATTCTCCATGTCAGGTACATTGATCACTACATTCGACTCCTCACCCAACAACTCAATGATCAGCCAGGCCAGAGTCCTCTCGTCACCCCGACATCAATATATCAAAGGCTCACCAGGAAATCCCTAGTGCACCCCAAACTATCAAGTCACTCGGATGTATGGGAAGTACTCCTGCTCGGTCCCATGCCACCTAATTAGCCACCTCCCCCTACATGTTGACTAGAGCCACTCCCCATCCTTAGGCCAGGATGGACAGTCCCGGTACGGATGCCAAAACACCTCCCCTGGAGCAAGGCATGATAAGGCATTAGCATAGTGCCCTATGACACTTACCCACTATCGACTATGCCCCTACTCCTTTGACCTCTGCCACAAAGCATCATAATCGATATCCCTATCCACCATCTATGCCTGAGTGGTCCATGACAAATCCTGTGGCCGATCCACATATATGTGCTACCACCTCTAGTACTAAAATAGGTAGTTGCACCCAATCCCCTTCTACCTCTGATAGCGGACCTCGTACAGCTCATCATAAATTTGTGCCAGTAGTGTCTGACGCCACCTCATAATCAGTGGCTTTGAGGTCGAACACTCAACAAGTCTAAACAAAACCTTAAGCAGGTTCCAAGGGAACCTCGCACTTGAGGAGTCAGGAAGCAGCATGTTGGAGATGAGAGTCATGAGCACAAGCAGGAGTGTGATTTTATTTGTCAATGATTCTTTGAATGCATGCCATTTCCATACTTGGGGCATCAAAAGTTGGTTAGGTTCCTGAGAAACCCTAATCATTAGTGCTTTGGTTATCTACTTTTGCTCAGCACTGTGCCACGCACAACGCATCCCAAAAAGGGGCATCTGTAGACACCAAAACAACACCAATATGATTACATGATGATAAGACTGATTGAATTGACCTAAATAACCCCTAGAGCAGCCCCTAGAGGTTAAAAAATGGTCTTAACCACTCCAACAACAGTTTTGGAAGGTCAGAGGTCAATTTGGCACCTTTCAGGCACTCTGATCCATATTCGTTCCACCCTAAGATGATGACAAGCTGGCATTCGTCCCACCCTGGGACGATTAGTAGTATTTGCTCTAGGGTGGGGCAAATAGCAGGTTTGACGAGGAAAATATCAAACCTTGACAAATGGTAGCTCAGATCTGCCACTTAACTCCAAATTCATTGCATGGGAGTGCGAGTGAGTATTTTTGAGCTCAAAGAGGCAGTCATAGAGTCAGTCATGGAGCCCTTAATCAGGGAGGAATCTTATCTCCCCTGAGAAGGCATGATGGCCAAGTGGTTCCCCTGCATGCACATTCAAAGGAGACCCTCAGGTCTATAAAATGGTGAGTCTTCTCACCCCCCCAAAAAATAGAGCAGGAGCATTTAGAGCAATGGAGTGCTTCCAAATTACATCCTCACCCATCGCTTGTGCTTCTTACATCCTTGATATTTCTTTTGGAAGGGAGGTTATTAGGTGATCATTGGAAGCGTAATCCGGACCCAAAACCTAAACATTTGACCACAATACCCCATCCAATTTACTGACACAACCCCCAAGGAGGTTTTGGATCCATACCAAGTGGATTGGTGCCGAAACCAAGACCCAAATGGTGGGCGTCCTGCCCCTGGGCACCCCCTGCACTACTGTAGTCTTAATCACCCCACCCTGGTGCAATTAGAAATATGTAGTATATTTCCCCACTGTTTCTTTTGGATTTGATTTTATGTCTTTCATATATGCTGCCATTCAAATTTCATGCCATTCTGATTAGTTTTGACTGTGTTTTCATTGCTTTTCACTTTCACTAACATACAGGGAGCATTTTCAGATACAGGGTGATCGAGGTAGAATTTGCAAAATCCAACCTTCTAGGTCATCTCAAAATGCCCCATTTTGCCTAACCCCAACATTGCAGGTGTTTTGGAGACCCCTGGATGGGACATTTAGTAGGTTGATTTCTGACGTCTTATGACAGTCCTAATCGTCCCACCCCAGAGTAATTAGAAATCTATAGTAGATTTCTTGATTGTTCCTTTTGCAGTGTGTTCTTGGTAATATTTATATACCTCTGTCCAAATTTCAGCTTATTCTAATATGTTTTGGTTATCGTTTTAATTATTTCATGCATGCATTAATCGGAGGCCTTGGGGATCGCATGTTTCCCTCCATCCGTAGGTGCTACTAATCATTTGTTATTTATTTGAACGTATGATATCGACACCATGATCACCACTAAAAGCACGAGGATACAGAAGCAAAAAAAGGGAAATGTAACGCTAAGTCCTACGAATGAACAAAGGACCAAAGTGCATGAAAAGAGGGAAAAACAAATGAACTGAAATGAGATATAAAGAAAATGTAAAGTGCGGCCCTTTTTATTAATTTGCTTGAGATCAGGTTACAATATGTCTCCTCCCTTTTCAGGAGCTAGGAGTGTTAGATATAGTTTTGTCACACCAAAGGATGGTGTGCTCCCCTTCAGGATCTTTCGCGTGCCCACATTTGAACTGGGTAGGCCAAACATCGCCGCCGCTTGCATGAATGCATATGTAGTTCCTTACTGCCCCTCCAGTGTCAATATCCTGCGCTCATAGAAACAACAAATGATTAGTAGCACCTGCGGATGGAGGGAAACATGAGATCCCTAAGGCCTCTAGTTAATGCATGCATGAAATAATTAAAACGATAACAAAAAAATATCATAAGCTAAAATTTGGACAGAGGTATGTAAATATTACCAAGAACACACTGCAAAAGGAATAGTAAAGAAATCTACTATAGATTTCTAATCGCTCCGGGGTGGGACGATTAGGACTGTCATAAGACGTTAGAAATAAACCTCCTAAATGTCCCATCTAGGGGCCTCCAAAACACCTATAAAGTTGGGGTTAGGCAAAATGGGGCATTTTGAGATGACCCAGAAGGATGGATTTTGCAAATTCTGCCTCAATCACCCTGTATCTTAAAATGCTCCCTGTATGTTAGTGAAAGCGAAAAGCAATGAAAACACAGTCAAAACTCATCAGAATGGCATGAAATTTGAATGACAGCATATATGAAAGACAAAATAAAATCCAAAAGAAATAGTGGGGAAATATGCTATAGATTTCTAATTGCTCTGGGGTGGGGTCATTAGGACTGCAGTAGTGCGGGGTGCACCCGAGGGCAGGACGCCTGCCTTTTGGGGCTTGGTTTTGGCACCAATCCACTTAGGATGGGTCCAAAACCTCCTAGGGGGTTTTATCGATAAATTGGGTGGGGTATTGTGGCAAAATGTTTGGGTTTTAGGTCTGGATTGTGCTTCCAATTATCACCCAATAACCTCTCTTCCAAAATAGAGACCAAGGATTAAGAAGCACAAGCAATGGGTGAGGATGTAATTCAGTAGCACTCTGTTGCTTCAAATGCTCCTGCTCTATTTTTTTTTGGGGGTGAGAAGACTCACCATTTTATAGACCTAAGGGTCTCCTTTGAATGTGCATGCAGGGGTGCCACTTGGCCATCATGCCTTCTCAGGGGAGAAAATATTCCTCCCTGATTAAGGGCTCCATGACTACCTCTATGACTGCCTATTTGAACTATGGCTCTCTAAATGTGGAATGGCCTCAAATGATTGATGTTCAAGGGTTCTAGTTCCTTGATTCCTTCAAGAGATGTGAGTTGGTATGTTCCAGGTCCTATTTTACTATCAATTACATAGGGACCTAACCAGTTTACCACGAACTTGTCTCTTATATGGGATGACAAGTTAGAATTTTGTTGGTTCTCTTTTAAGACCAAGTCACCAACCTGAAAGTCCCTCAGGTGAACTTTCATGTTGTATGCTTTCTTAAGTCACTCTTGATAGATACATAAATGCTTGAGAGCATTGACGCATTGTTCTTCAAGCAACGTAAGCTGGTGTAACTAGGCCTGCCATGCAGTGTCATCATCGATGAACTCTTGCATTGATATGCACAGGGAAGGTATTTCCAACTCGAGAGGCATGACTGCCTCGAAGCCATACACCATTGAAAATGGAGTTGCCCTAGTGGGCGTCTGAATGCCAGTGTGATAAGCCCATATGGCAAGCATGATTTGAATGTGCCAATCCTTATGACTATCTGTGACTGTCTTTTTAAGGATGGCAACTAGCATTTTTTTTTACGCCTTTGCTTGCCCATTTGCCTGCGAATAATAGGGTGTTGAAAAATTGTGCTAAATTTTGTACTTTTTTGTCAAAGCATGCACATATTTGTTTTTAAATGATGTCCCATTATCTGAGATGATCTTGGATGGAATACCAAAATGACATATGATGTTATGTAAAATAAACTTCGCAATGCGGGTCCCAGTCGTAGAGGTAAGCAAAATTACTTCTACCATCTTGGTGAATACTCTGTGGCCATTATGATAAACGTGTGACAACCTGACAACACAAGGGGGATCTTTTTTATTAGATCTAAGCCCCATTGCAAAAATTTCCAAGCTTATTGGATTGATTGTAAGGCCTGAGAGGGTACGCGTGTCAAATTGGTGTGGTGTTGACACTTCACACACTTCCTTACATACGTGCAACAATCTCGCTCTAAATATGGCCAATAATAGCCCATGCAAAGAATGTGCTTTGCGATGGCCATACCGCTGAAGTGGCCATCGCATGTACCATCATGTGCTTGGGTGATCACCCAAGCGGACTCCTACTGGTCCAAGCAATGGAGGAGGATCCCTTCGTAGCTTTGATGGTACAAAATATCTCCTAGCAAGACATGTTTTGCCGCTTTTTGTTTAAATGATCTTTTCATAGCATGCATCAATCCAAGTGGGAGGTTACCTAGCTTTAGGTAGTCTCTTATGGGTGTGTACCAATCCTACTGATCAGAAACCTCGATGGTATGAACTGCCAATCCCTCTTGAAGTTCATCCTAGAAAAATCTGAGCGAGAACGGACCTGTAAGAATAGCATTGTTTTGCTATTAAGAGGGGTCGAGGAGAACAAGCACCCCTAGTTGGCATGATTCATACTATCATGGATTCGAGAGAACTTATCCTGAGATGGTTCGATCTAGATCATGTGGATTTCTAGCGTTAGGTTAGAGCTTGCACCCTCTATCATGGATTGCGATAATGTTTTGACTTGAATAGTTGTCATCTCACCAGAAGGGTCTTGCAGGATTAGTGACCCCAAGGAGGCCATAGTGTCTACAAAATTATTCGATGATCGAGGGAGTGCCTCGATGTCGTACCATTCAATATTTTCTAGGAATTTGTCCACAAGGGATTTGTAGGCCTACAGAACTAGGCATTTACATTGGAATACCCCTTTTACTTGGTTGACAATTAATAGCGAATCACCAAATATGTTTAAGCGTTTGATGTTCATGGTGATTGTTGTCTAAAGACCTATGAGCAAGGCTTCGTATTTGGCATTGTTTTTGGTGCATGGGAAATCAAGTTTAAATGATAGAGGCATTGGAGCCCCTTGTGGTGTGAAGAATACAATTCCGAGACATGGAATACCCCATCATCGAGTAGCTCTATGGTCAGAGGTTGATCATCTTTGAGAGGAGCCTCTGCTAGTTGATCGATGATGACTTGACCTTTGATGGAATTTTTTCCAATGAATTCAATGTCAAACTCTGTCAATAACATGATCCATTTCATCGTGCGGAAACTGTGATAAGTATGACTCATCATATACCGCAATGGATTCTCCTTAGACACAACATACGTCGTATTTCTCAGCATGTAATGATGTAGCTTTTTGGTAGAAAATACCACCACCAAGCATAGCTTCTCGATGTATGCATAGTTAAGTTCATAAATGACCAAGGTGCGGCTAAGATAGTAAGTAGCCTGCTCTTTGTGTAGTTCATTATTTTGGGCTAGCATGGTGACCAGTGCCACCTCAGTAGCTGAGATGTATAAGTAGAATGACACTTCTAGTCTAGGTGGTGCAAATACTGGTGGCGAAGCCAAGTATTGTTTAATGTCATCGAAGGCTAAATAGAACTCATCATCCCAGTGAAATGCTACCCCCTTGTGTAATAATTTATTCATGGGTCGGCACTTGTCAGATAACTATGCTATGAAGTGCTTGATTGATGCAAACTTTCCCTACAAGCTTCTAAGCTGCTTGATGGTGGTTGGGGGAAGCATCTCAAGGATTACCTTGAATTTGTTTGGATCTACCTCGATTCCTCATTTTGAGACTATGAAACCCAAGAGTTTTCCAAATGTGATGCCAAATACGCACTTCTTGGGGTTTAGTCTGACTTTATGTTCGATGAGGCGATCGAGGATCTTGCTTAGGTCATCGAGATGATCTAGGCACAAAAGAGATTTGGCCAACAAATCATCCATATAATCTTCCAAAGTTTTATGCATGTGATCATGGAAGATGTATGTCATAGCGCGTTGGTAGGTGGCACCAACGTTTTTAAGGCCAAAGGGCATGACCTTATAACAAAATGTCCCCCAAGGCATTGTGAACGCCGTTTTGAGTTGATCATCAGGATTGATACGAATATGATTGTATCCCGAGAAACCATCCATGAGGGAAAGCATTTCATGGCCTATTGTAGCATCTACCAATGCGTCGATGCTAGGCAAGGGGAAATCATCCTTGGGACTCGCTTTGTTTAGATATCAAAAATTGGTGCATATGGGAATCCTCCCATCGAGCTTCTTGATGGGTACCATGTTGGAAAGCCATGGTGGGTAATCCATGCAGATGACAAACTGTGCATCCAACAACTTTTGTAGCTCATCTTTGACCATTAAGGCTACTGTTGGGTGCATCTTACGTAGTTTTTGCTTGACTGGCTTGACTGTCGAATCAAGCGTTAGATTATGCATGACTAGCTATGGGTCTAGCCCCAACATGTCTTTGTAGGACCATGCAAAAACCTCCTTCTTCTATTTGAGAAGGGCAATGTAGTCATCTTGCTCTTCGGGGGATAGACTTACCCCTAGCTTGATGATTTGCAGATTTATTGGATCAAAGCCGATGTCTATGTTAGTCGTCTCTTCGACTGACATGTGGGACCCATCCTCCAACTGGTGTGGAGTTGGGATCAGGTGGATATCATTTGCTGAATTTAGATCTACATTTGGAACTTCGGGTTCCTCTTCAGCGTGGAAGATATCCTGAGTTGGTCCTGGGGTGAAATGAAGCATCTCACCACAAGGCTAGTACTCTGATGGGGATGGTGGTGAGTTAGCGTGATCCCAGTCTATAGCATCTAAGTCTAGATACAATGGTCATGTTGGATCGACTAGATTGCGGATGGGGGCGGTTAAGTCAATGGAGATCATGTTGATGAAGTGAATTTTGGTCTCCATTACCACGTGGGTGTGGTGACTCGGACTTCCTTGGTGATCTTTGTGCTCCGGATCTGGCTCTGGGGGTATTGGCACAAATGGATCGGCCCTATGTGTGGATAATAGGATGGGGTCTTCCCTTGGCACTGATGGCTCTATAGGGTCTCTGGGCGGAAGGTGCTCTCTGTATGCCTGAAGTGGCGGGTGAAGCAGTTGGTCCAACTGTGCTTGGTTTAGGTGCCACCTATGCCTTGGCCCCATGTTTAGTTGTTCAAACATGTCGTCAATGTCCATGGGGTATTGTTGTTGTCGCATATGATTGAGATATGCCATCTCAGTTTCATCTTCATAATCGCTATCAGATATCCATAGGCCTTCATTGGCTCCGACAACTATTTGCGACATGTGAGGCTCGTCTTGCTCAAGCAAATTGATTTGGTCCCATCGGGGTTGTTTCGCTCTCTACGAGAGGACCTAATTTTCTTGAGGTGGCCCTTGCTCGACTGGAGCATTCAAGGGGAACATTGCCAATAAGATTTCTTGATAGTCATCCATGGGGGTCACTTGCGAATGATTGCTATCAGATTCGAAAGGGTCCCACGGTGCTACCTCATACTCTGACTCGTCTTCTGAAGATCCTTCTTGACCTTGTCTATATCCCTCTTGTAGGTGAGTCCTCGAACTTTCTCCTTTCTTGATCAAAGGGAAAGGGTTGTTGAAGTCAACAAGGTTGGTTGTTAACAATGGGAGATAATCCCCCAATGTATATGTTGTGTTAGGATTGGCATATGGATCTCGTGCCAACCCATCCTTGTTGCCTATCCCTAGGCCTTGCATGTTCTCCACCAAGATGTCAAGGGGTAGGGGGTGGTTGAACCCTACTCCTGATTTGTCGTATGACATCTGATATCTTGGTTGGCAAAGAACGTGCACTCCTTGTTCATATCTGCCTAACCCATATCCATGCCAATTACATTGGCCAAGATATCTCAAAGCGAAGTCTAGGTTGGACAAATAGTTGACGTCCTCAGCAAAGGGCTCTTCATCTTCTTCCTCTTGTAGGTAAGGTTCAATGCCATTATCGAGGCCCCCATATACAAAATTTGTCTGGTTGGGTGGGTAGCCTAGAGGAACAATAGTGTCGATGGGGAGGCGAGGTCTCCCCATGTCTTGCATGGACTCAAGTGCGGGTGTTTCTACAATGTTCCACACTAGGTACTCCCCCAGGCCCATATTGGCCATCTCAATGATGATCGTTGGTGGTTGAGGGGGAGGGAATGGGAGTTCTTCTTGAGTCCACTCCATGTCGGGTGAACTAGGCATCTCGAATTCCATTCGGCTAGGCATCTCTTCGGTAGAGATGGTTGAGACTAATGGCGGTGCCTCTTCCAAGGGTTTCTTCCCATTGTCCTTCGATGTGGCCACCATAGGTGGCATCATTGGTGAAGGACCAGACGATGAAGATGGACCCGGCTGGGGATTTGAGGGACTTAATAGCGGGGATGCATGTGGAATCAGACCTTGTTTAGATGGATTCAACTAAAAATCCAAATGTGTCGATGGAAGGGTCGATTGCGGCATCAGCTGCACCACATTGCAATACTTGAAGGGCTCTAAGTCTGTCGGGACTACATGCACCTGCCCTTCGAATGTGTACTTTAGGCACTGATGAGCTATCGAAGGGACACACTTCATGTCCCTGATCCAAGGCCGGCCCAACAAGATATTATAGGCCATATCACCTTCCAAGATGTGGCACAATGTAGGAATAGTCTTTTGTCCCACTTGGATGGGTAGGACAATTGTGCCAACCATCGAGCATATCGCATCATTGAATGCTCGAAGAGTATAGGTGGAGGCCACGATGTGAGATGCTAGCAACTTGAGGTGTTTCAAAGCTGCTATTGTGATTATATTATTGGATGAGCCAGTGTCCACCAACACCCTCTTATATGGAATCCCGTTGACCCATGCAATGATGTGCAGGGGTGGATCTGCCATATCACCAGTCACCGATTTCAACTCATCTTCTCTAAAGGTGATGACTAGCTCGGTGCATCATTTTACATGTCCCACAAAGTTGTTGAAAGAGTTTGCTTCATGGGGCTGCAGCTCGATGGATTTTAATATCTCCATTAGAGCCTCCCGATGGGGTGGTGATTGTTGGATGAGCTCATAGATGGAGAGCCTAGCCGACATGGTCCTTAAACTTTGGGTAAGTTTAGTCCGAATCATGGCCACTGGTCTAGGCGGGGGAGGTTGTGTAGGGTGCTTTTGAGGTTGTGACATTGATGGAACCTCTCCTGTAGCCACCGTGGGGGCAGTTGTGCTTGGGTACCTCTTGTTTTGAGTCACTATGCTTATCATCCCTACATACCCCTGCATGGGGCAGTTATGTGTCACCTCATTGACTTGAAGGGTCTTTGCCTACACATCATGGGCAGGCAGGGGGTCTTTGAAGACCTCCATCTATTGGTTGTTTGGTGCAATGAGATTATCCACCGCTAGCATCTTGTTGTCTATTAGGTCTTGCACTAAACTTTTGAATTTCCAACATGCATAAAGGTCATGTCCCTTCTGTCGGTGAAACCTACAGTACAAGTCTTCCCTATAACCCTTGGGTTTTGGTGTGTTGGGGTCTACGGGTTGACTCTCTGGTAGGTTTATCAAGTTTACCGCTGACAAGTGGTCAAACAAGGAGTCTTTAGACTCTGTGAATGGTGTGAATTGTCGCCTAGGGTGACGCTGCTGATTTTGCTCTTGCCTATGATTTTCTCTTTCATAGCTGTCAAGAGGCACTACCTGATAATTAGCCTTTTGGGGCTATGTTGCTTGTGTAGGCTTTGGTGTGTTGATAGCAACCTGATTGACCACAACGGGTTTCGGTTGCGTGGTCCCTATTTTGGTATTTTTGGGCCACTCTTTCTTGCGTGGCTTGGCAATCTCGCCATCTTGTATCTTGATATCCTCAATGATTCTGGCTTGTGCCAGGGCTTCCTCGAGAGTGGCATATTGCTGCAGCTACAATAGCATGGAGATCAACCTCAAACAACTTTTTGAGAACATTTGGGTCAGGTCGGCCATGGGAGGGAGGTAAGGTAGCTTTGAAAGCAACGTCCTCCATCGATTTCCATAAGCCGCCATGGTCTCTTCCTCATACTTCCTGAGGCTAGCTAGGTCACTTAATGATGCCTTCTTCTTGGTATTGAAGGTGAAACATTCGAGGAACGTGTCCACTAGCTGGTCTAGGTTACTGATGCTATGCTTCGGAAACTAGGTAAACCAGTCCGAGGCAGGGCCTGTGAACGTGGTTATAAATGTTCTTAGAAGCAAAGCATCATTGTCCTAAATGCCAAAGCATTGGCTCAGGAATCTTGTCATGTGCTCTTGGGCATCCTCCTCCCCTCTAAATATTGCCAATTGAGGCATTTTAAAGTGTTCGGGGTATGGGGGTGCGAGCATCGAAGGATGCACAGGGTGACTACGAAGCTGGCGTAAAGTGGGCTTTTGGGGCCCAGAAGTCTTGGTCTCCATAGACTCTAAGCACTCTAGCAGTGCTTTGTATGCATCGGAAGATTTTATCTCTTCCTCCTTGGTTTGTTCCCATTGCGAATTGTGGGGAACTTGAGGCCTATGGAGGGGTAATCGGGTAGCACCCCCCCTGCCTTGGTAGGGCATTTCAGCCCGCTCTTCTTCTTGCTTGAATTCCTCATAGGCTTCTTGAGGAGTTCCTAGGCATGACCTATAAACATGGGTGGGTGCCCATGGAGGGTGCCCATCATTGGCTCTAGGGGTGGTCTCCCACTCAGGTCTAGGAGGTCTTGGAGGTAGCATTTGATAAGGTCGCGAAGACCTGTCTTGCACCAAGGGGTTGTGCCTCTCATACAACTTTGTCCTATGCGTGCGAGGGGTTGGGACCCTCTCAGGCACAGTGTTCTAGAGCAACTCATCTATTTGACGCCTAATGCACTCTTTGCTAAGGCGATACAGGTGCTCTAACTATTGTTGATCTTGCTCAAGCTACGTGATTTGCACTTGGTGGGTGGCATGTTTGGCAAATTCCAAGTCAATTTGTTCCATCGTCTTGAGTCTAGGAGGCCTAGATGCCTCCCCTACACATCTATCTCGATCGTGGTGATTCGAGATCTCTATAGGTCACTTCCCTCTATCGAGGTTAGCGGCATTCACCCGAGGCTCTGGCCTTAGTGGGTGATCCTGATAAATAGTAGGTGCGGAAGTGCATTGCTCCCACACTGTGTATTGCTCTTGAGGAATGTAGTGGTCTTCCTCATGCTCCCTTTCATATATGTGAAAGGGGCGGGCAGAGTTGGCTCACCCTATTTGAAGAGCCTTGTGCTCTGGATTTGGCCTATTGTTTCTGATAGTAATAAGGGGTAGAGGAGGGATGATGTAATCATGTGGCCCCTCCTTATGGACCCTATGTTGTTCTAGCGCTTCATTGCATGGTGGCCACTCATAACGAGTGTCTAAGGGAGCCTTCCCATTTATGTTGAGTGCCACGTGTAAGGACTCCTCCTGAAAGGGTCTATGTTGAATGAGAGTGCCTCTCAAAGGGGTGCCTCTATAGTCCCATTCCGTCATGGTATGATGTGGACTATTTTGTGGGTCAAGCCACCAAGGTGGTATGACCAAGTCCTTGGGGCTATAGCGGAGGTGACTTGTGCCCCCTTGTACACTTTTTGTAGCTTCTACCCATGATTGGGCTTGGCTATGGGTGTACACCATGGTGGTGTCTCTCTACAAGATACGTAGGTTTTTATCTTCTTTACAATTTTTTATGCTACACTAAACAAACAAGAGCCACACAAACAAAGGAGTGATTATCTCATTTATGGATTAAAAGTGTGCCCTAAATCTGGTTTAGTGTGTTTTGATTTTTGTTTGAAAACCTTGTAAATAAAATTTGGTTGTACATGCAATATGAGGGCTCTTATGTCTCCCAAAATGGTCGCCCCTTCAATATACCACTACCAGGCCATTATACCGAACCTCTCAATATACCCACCCTTACGTGAGGGAAACTATTGGTACGTGAGAGCAGAACAGTACGTGGAACATAGGCGGTATGGAAGGGGAATCACCCTATTTTTGACACCTACCATAGAATACTTATCCTCATGCACTGGGAATCACCCTAGCTACACTTGGTTAGCTTTCATCAGGATTTACGTCTAGCAATAGTAGCGATCGGGGTTATGTATGCAAAAATTCAAGCCAAGGTGGTGATGAAATCCACCATTGGTCTTGATCAAGTGTTGGGGTTTTACGACCAACTCCTTGATGTTTAAATTACCACATGGTGTGTGGGGTTATTTTTACTTGTGCAAAGAAAGAAAACATGCAGTAAAACTTTTTTATGCAAGCAAAGAAACTAAAAATTATAGAGACAGAAAATAGAAAATGACAGAGTGTTCAGACAACCTACCTCTTCTCTACCCACACCAGATGCCCCTGAGTTTCTACTCAAAAAATGCATAGAGAGCTAATCATCCCAGGGTGGGACGAATGCCTTATTCATCCCAGGGTGGCATGAATTCCAGTCTGTATTCGTCACAGGGTGGCACGAGCAGTAGTCCAGCGCTTGAAATATTAGCCCCTAAAAGCAAAAATACACAATTTTGATCAGAAATTTGATCTCAAAATCAAGGGATAGGGTCCCACCATGATCACCACTGAAAGCACGAGGATATAGAAGCAAACAAAAGTGAAATGTAACGCTAAGTCCTACAAATGAACAAAGGACCAAAGTGCATGAAAAGAGGGAAAAACAAACGAACTAAAATGAGATATAAAACAAATGTAAAGTGTGGCCATTTTTATTAATTTTCTTGAGATCAGGTTACAATACATCTCCTCCCTTTTCAGGGGCTAGGAGCGTTAGATATAGTTTTGTCACACCAACGGATGGTGTGCTCCCCTTCGGGATCTTTCGCATGCCCACATTTGAACTGGGCGGGCCAAACGTCGCCACATATTGCATGAATGCATTTGTAGTTCCTTACTGCCCCTCTGGTGTTGATATCCTATGTTTATATAAATATCAAACGATTAGTAGCACCTACGGATGGAGGGAAACATGTGATCCCTAAGGCTTTCGATTAATGCATGCATGAAATAATTAAAATGATAACCAAAACATATCAGAATAAGCTAAAATTTGGATAGAGGTATGTAAATATTACCAAGAACACACTGCAAAAGGAACAGTCAAGAAATATATTGTAGATTTCTAATCGCTCCGGGGTGGGACGATTAGGACTGTCATAAGACGTCAGAAATAAACCTCCTAAATGT
Source organism: Wollemia nobilis (assembly GCA_028583015.1). Classification (NCBI taxonomy): domain Eukaryota; kingdom Viridiplantae; phylum Streptophyta; class Pinopsida; order Araucariales; family Araucariaceae; genus Wollemia; species Wollemia nobilis. The sequence continues at coordinate 30,600 of JAQPPZ010015348.1, forward strand.
CCCATCCAGGGGCCTCCAAAACACTTGCAAATTTAGGGTTAGGCAAAATGGGGCATTTTGAGATGACCCAGAAGGTCGAATTTTGCAAATTCGACCTCGATTGCCCTGTATTTGAAGATGCTCCCTGTATGTTAGTGAAAGTGAAAAGTAATGAAAACACAGTCAAAACTCATCATAATGGCATGAAATTTCAATGGAATCATATATGAAAGACATAAAATCAAATCCAAAAGAAATAGTGGGAAATCTACTATAGATTTCTAATCACTCCGGGGTGGGGTGATTAGGACTACGATAGTGCGGGGGGTGCCTAGGGGCAGGACGCCCGCTGGTTGGGGCTTGGTTTTGGTACCGATACACTTGGGATGGGTCAAAAACCTCCTTGGGGGTTGTGTAAAAAAAATTTGTGGGGTATTTTGGCCAAATGTTTGGGTTTTGGGTCCGGATTGTGCTTCCAATGATCACCCAATAACCTCCCTTCCAAAAGAGAGATCAAGGATGTAAGAAGCATAAGAGATGGGTGAGGATGTAATTTTGCAGCACTCCATTGATCCAAATGCTCCTGAATTATTTCTTTTTGGGGTGAGAAGACTCACCATTTTATAGACCTAAGGGTCTCCTTTGAATGTGCATGGAGGGGCGTAACTTGGCCATCATGCCTTCTCAGGGGAGAGAAGATTCCTCCCTAATTAAGGGCTCCATGACTACCTCTATGACTACCTATTTGAGCTCAAAAATGCTCACTTGCACTCCCATGCATTGAAGGTGGAGTTAAGTGGCAGATCTGAGCTGCCATTTGTCAAGGTTTGACCTTTTGTCTATCAAACCTGCTATTCGCCCCACCCTGGAGTGAATACTGCTAATCATCCCGAGGTGGGACGAATATGGAGCAGAGTGCCTGAAAGTTTCCAAATTGACCTTTGACCTTCCAAAAATACTGTGGGAGTGGTTAGGACCACTGTTTAACCTCTGGGGGCTGCCCTAGGGGCTATGTAGGTCAATTCGATCAGTGCTTGTCATCACGTAATCAGATTGGTGTTGTTTTGGTGTCTACATCTTCTATCTCCTCAAGTTCTA
>JAQPPZ010015349.1:0-36686 GCA_028583015.1 Wollemia nobilis
TAATGCTAATCAAGCTTTAAATAGTGATTATAAATTTCTCCTTTGATCTTATTTTTCTCTAACTTGCTTTCCCATGATCCCAATACACTTTGACTAGCCAACACAACAGTGCACTACTTTGATGTTTGGTCATCAACTCCTTAGTAAAGAAAGTCATCCACCCTAGTAAAGGATGTCAATGAATTCAAAATTAAATGGGTAAAAATTTTTAACCTTACACCTCCCTCTACTCATTGTCATCATATCATGTATGTTTTATAGTTTAGGTCCCTTTTAGATTCAAAATATTTTATGCTCTTCATTTCAAAGATAAAAGAATGTTACACTCTCAAATGATATCAAAACCTTAATAATAAATTTTCCTTTTGTATGACACGATGATTATATTGATGCCTTCTATAATCATTATTGGTCATGCTAGTTTGGAAATTTATTTTCTACAAAAAGGTATTGAAACAAATTTTGCAATGCACATGTGTTAATATTCAAACCTCCAAAATTAAATGTTGGTGATAAAACATTTTTCTAAAGTATATTTTAAAATGAAGGGATACTACTATACATATGAATTAAAATATTTTTCTCTACTTTAAATGATAAAAATAAAATGATGAAGATATAAATCCTCTAGAAAGAGAGATTATAGAAGAGAAAACATGGAAGAAAAAACCTTCTTTACTCACGCTAAATATGAAGCATTGAAGAAAAATTTTCCCCAAACTCATAAGAGGGATCAAAGACTCTAAGTGAACTTCCTATGTGACCAAGCATTTGTCTCCATACCCACTCTAATACCATATGGGAATTCATAATATTTTCTAGGAATAAACAAAAGCAATCTATCAACTCAAGGTCACTCATATACACCATAAATAATAACTATTCTATCTATAGATAAGAATCACAGCACTCCTACATAATATATGTAGTGGATGGAGGAATCTATACAAATATATAATACCTCACTACATAGATGATTTTAACATAAGTTGACATAACAACAAGGCTTTAAAGTTAATTATAAATTTTTAGATGGGTTTAACCATAACAAGTTCAACCATGACCCATAGTTATTACATAATAAAATATTACAATAAATTAAATATATTGTACATGATTTCCTTTAGGTCTATACAAGACTACATCATACAATATAAACCTTGTGTAATACCCTCCTTAGAAGGACCATTTTAAAATGATAATGTGTGTGTGTGATTTATCGTTTCAATGCCTAGCATAGTTTACATTATGATATCCAAAAAAAAATATAGTAACAATGATTATATTTTATGGACATAGTATTGTCTTTTAATGTGGTTTTTGCAAGGTAACTACACTTGCAAGTGAAATAAAATATCATTTGCCTATAACAGACCCATCTAGGTGGATATTTAGGAAAAAGAAATTTTAATAATTCCTAGGCGAGCAACACCAAGTTAACAATTTAAAATTTGGTGCATACATTTGATTTAATTAATTTTAAGGACTATTGTTGTATTTTTCATGCATGCTTTAATATTGATTAAAAGGGCTATCGTACTGGTTTGATATGTCCCATTTCTTGGGAAAATAAATATTTTTGGACCTATTTAATTAATTATGAAAATATATATATATATATATATATATATATATATTTTTTTTACATGGTGGAATTGGTAGCCGCCATGAATCCAAAGTGGGTTGTCTAGATTTTATGGCCGCCATAGTATTATGCGTTGTCCTCCTCAAAAGCCGCTACACAGATCTTTGCATAGTCCACCCCTATAACCGACATGCCATAATCATTTTAAATATTTTACGTCGCTAAAAGCACTAGGAAAGGGACAAGCGTTTAGTCCAATGAGTCCCGAGATTTGAACCTTGGACCTCTGCCCCCCTTATGGGGTTTGGATGAACCAATTGGTCTACACCTCGGACCTATTAGGAAAATAATTAATTAAAAAAAAATTATATTCTTTTAATTGGATTATATTAGGATAAAATGATAATTTGTCTTATTTGAAAATGTTAATATTCAAAAAATAATAATAATAATAATAATAATAATAATAATAACAAAAAAGGACATAATCCCTTTTGAATAAAGCATGAGTTATTTCATTTAAAGAGTAAGGCTCCTTACCCCATGAGGACTTTCCAAAAGAAGCATATTTTTAAAACAAAAAAAAAGAGATTGGATATTCAGAGGAATGAGCAATTACATCATTTCAGGTCTGAGGAGGGTGGTAGGCTTTAATGAGAAGTACACACCATTTTTCAACTGGGAGAAAGTGAAGTAGAGGAACAATGACATCCTTGGGGGATGCATGACAAGGGGGGTGGTTCATGAAAGGAAAAAGAGGCTTGGGAGATCTGGGAGAGTGGAGTTGAGGAAGATTCAACCCAACTAGACTAACAGAGGGCTATGATAATAGGTATGGTTGTTGCCCTTGCCTTGATAAAATTTGATTGTATATGGTTTTCTCTTTGAAATATTATTGTTCTCGTTGTTTGATGATAGAACAAGTTCTGAACTCTTATAAGTATTTATTTTAGGCCCTTTAAGTTTAATTAAATATGTTCAGTATGCATTATTTTATTTTTTTAAAGCATGGGCTTTTGTAATGTCCATTGGTGCTCTCCAAGTTTAATTAATAATGTTCAATCTAAATTGTTTTAACTTGTAAAAGTATGGGCTTATATAATATCCATCAGAACCCGACATGTTTAATTAAATATGTTCAATCTACATTGTTTTACTTTGTAAAAGTATGGATTTATGTAATGTTCATTAATGCATCCTTTTGATTAAATATATATTTGGTTTTTAATACTTTACTTTGTTTTAAAAAAAGGATCTCTTATTGATGTACGTTGATGCCTTCTTTTGGTTAAATGTATATATTTAGTTTCAATGCCTTACATTGTAATATTTGGGCTCTGTAAATGTTATTTCAGTGCCCTCCAAATTTATTAGTTGTGCTTTGTTTTTTATGTTTACTTAAAAGATAAGGACTCCTATATATGGCTTTATGCATCCTTATGTTTAGAGTAGTCATCCTTTTATGTTCATGTTTCCATAGTTGATTTGCAACATCCCAAATATTTTAAAAGATAATTGTTTATTTTCCTTATTCTTAATTGCTATGCAAGTGGGATATATTAATATTTACACCCTTGCACCCTATAATTATGTAATGGTGATGTTCCTTTGCCGCTCAAGTCTAGGTTCGATATCACACTCAGTCAAAAATGGAGGGGAAGACAATCTTCGATCTTCCCTGGCCATTATCCCACATGGGATGGGCTATTGCACCAAGGTGACATAAATGGGAAGAGCCTCCCATTGATGGTTTACCATTGCCCTATGGTCTAGAGCACCATCGAGTGGGGCCACTCACGTGTTGCTAAAGATGCCACAAAGCATGGAAATATGGATCTCCCTAATTGTGTGTTTGGTTGTCTATTATGTGTGTGTTAAGGTCAATTGGAAAATTTTCCTAAATAGAGCTTAGTTATCCCACGTGTTGTATGGTAGGGGAATGAGAGGGTTTAAGATGACTACAACCCACTTAGAATGATAGTCATGTGCCTAGGTTCTTGGCTATGGGTTGCTTGACCCCACATGACACATTTTACTCGATTTTATTGTGAACCTCTAGTTGATTTTTTTGTTGGTTGTGTTGGCTGGTCTTATTGGGTGGCCTATTTATTAGTCTTAAGGGTGACAAATTCATCCTTTTTATTGAAAACCCCCCTTTTGGGGCTTCTTTTAATTTTAGGATTATAAAAAAATTATAGAATTATATGTTCATCGTTGCTCTATTTTAACCTTCTATTTTATAAGTAAGATATGGTTTCCTTCAAGCATATTGGACCTAGGAAAATTTTATAAGGAGTATATTCTATGATTTAAGCATGACTAAAATGTATTATGGACATCATAATTCATGTTGGGTAAACCATGATTTATTTTTACGTGTAGGAAATTATGAATGAAATGGTGTAGGGTTAAGATATTTCAATAATGTATTTGTGAAGTGGCTAAATCATGATATGAAATGTGTTAAGGATGATATGTTTTCATTTTGAAATAAACTATGTTATTGAGGTTTAAGGGTAGAGTACTTCCTTTTGGAATATATATATATATATATATATATATATATATATATATATATATATATATATATATATATATATTATGTGTGAAATGAGTTAAAATTTTATGTTTTACTTCATAGTGAAGGATGTTGGAAAAGATTAAGATTCTCTCACCTTGTATTCCTTGTAAAGGTTCTAACGAGATTCTTGGGGAGGATTATGGGGTTCTCTCTAATAGTATTGATAGTCGATGATACAATAAATGTTTAGAAGATGTCTTTATTTAAAATATTTTTTTCAAGGAAAAGGATCAACTTATAAGGAATGAATGTGGAATTTATTAGAGGGAATTATGGGGTTCCCTCACCAAGTTTTGTAATATGAATTAAAGGAACTATTCATGTTGTTAGAGATATACAAACTAGGAAATTATTATGGTTTATGAAGGAATTATGGGATTCCTTTGTTATACTATCATGGAGACTACTTGACTTGTGAAATAGTAAAAAGGGAGTTTCAAGGCTTTGTTGGATATTTTGAGTCCATAAATCTATCATTGATGTCAAGGCATGAGGTTATCATTGATGCCAAAAGGTCGAAAGGAGTAATACAAAAATTTGATGGAAAAATAGCTTCATAATATTCATTTTTTATATTATAGGAAGCATAAATAAAAGGTTTTATTAAAAACCATGGATTAGAAAAATAAAAGGTTTTATTAAAAGCCATGGATTTATGAAATAAACGGTTTTTCATAAAAATCCAAGGAGGATTTTTATTTTCAAATTAAAAAGTCCAATGAAGGTTTAAATATTTAATTTATAAATATTTAAATTCAAATTGAATTTAAATTTTATAAATAAATATTTATTTATTCAAAATAGAAAAACCCTAAAGCTATTCCGTCGATGTGCAAGTTGAATACTACCCCCGCCGATGTGTTGGAAGAAATAGCAAAGCAATATAAATATTGCCTTTGCTAAGGCAAAAATATTATGCATTTTGAATTCGAAAAATGTGCTAAGGGAGAAAATTTGTGTGCTGCAAAGATTCAAATTTCGAGGAATTTAAGAAGACATGGTGCATAGCATCTAGCACCATCTAGTGGCTAGCTCGAGTGGCATTTGGCTTGGTGCTTGTGGAAGGAAGGTTACGGGTTCAAAACCCAACAACAGTAATTTTTTAAAGCCCTTTTGGTTTTCATTTTTGGAGGCAGTGAAAAGGAGAATAGAGTGCTTGGGCACTCTAGCTCACATGAGTGCTAGCTCACGCGATGACCAAGGCAACAGCTAGAGTGCTTGGGAGAGGTAGCATCGTGGGTTCAAAACCCACTAAGGGCAAAGTACAATTTTTAAATTAATTTTTTTTTTGCCCTAAGTTTGTTGTGAGAAAATTGGGAGGTATAAGATGGTAATTAAAGTGGATTATTTACCTATAAGTTAAATTGATTTAACTAAGGTAATTAATTTTTACCTTAGAAGAATAAATTGCATTATTTTATAAATTATTGTAATTGATAAAGTGCAATTTAAGAAAGGAGTTATAAGTAGAAATTGTGTTATATTTTATAAGAGGGTTTTTGATGAAAATTATGATGTTGAAATTTATTATTAAGATGGAGTGATAAGGTGTATTTGTTTTTTATATTATTGTGTATTGTGAGAGAGATATTATTATATTCTAACATCCTTGAGTTTGGAAAAGAAGTATTTATGATTGTGGTAGATTTGTGTGGTCTACTCATCATCAAGAAAAATGTATGAGCACATTCTTCTTTGTTTGAGTTGATTGATTGGTTTTATAGAAAACAACTTTGGAATTAAAATGACTTGATTGGTTTCCTTATTAAGTTGTTGAGCTATTATGAAGTGAATGCTATGCACATTGTTTTATAAGAATTATTGTTGAAGTGAATGGTTGAGTGAAGAACTTGAACTAGGGTTTGCAAATATCATGAGTATCATTGTTATGTGAGATTGGTTGATAGCATTGTTGGAAATATTTTGAGTGAATATTCATATGATTGTACTAGGGTTTGTGAGAAAGGATTATATCATTGAGTGATTGGCTGAGTAGAGTTGGTTGAACCTAGTCAAGTGGATGTGTGAAGTGATAGTTCAAGTTCTATGAAAAAAATTGTTCTATATTCTGAATTGAGTTTATAAAGTGATTAAGTGTTGATTAGTATAAAACATATTGATTCTCTAACAATTCTCTATATATTTTTAAAAGAGTGATTTAAAGTAATTGATAATTGTGATGAATGTGAAGCATATTGAGTCACTAAAATTTCTCTTTATGTTTCTATGAAATTGTACAAGTTCTAGTGTTGACTTGTTCAGAAGATTTGAGATAAGTCTTAGAGAAGACTTGTGAACATATTTGGGTGAGCTTATGAAAGCTTACTATACATATTGAAGATAGAATTTGGTATATATTTGAGGACAGGTTTGTACCAGACCAAAGATATAGATTGAGAATAAATTTGTGCTATATTGAAGGACTGTGTTTAGTGCAGATTTGAGACAGAGCTTTGGAGGTGACATAGTATAGAGGATGACAGTCTCTAGTGGATAGAGATCCATTAAACAAGGCAATGAGGATAGGTGTCTTTAGTGGATAGAGTTTCATTATCTAGAGCAGTGGGGGCAACAGTTCTTCTATAAGATCATCAACCAGAGTAGAGGAGAAAGGAATTCTATTATGGATAGAGATCCATGAACTTGATTGGGGGATTGGTGTCTCCTTTGGACAAGAGGTCCATAAAAATTATAGGGAAAGTATTCCCAAGAGAATTTATTTGAGAAAAAATTATAAGAAATATTTTCTCTGTGGAGTAGCCCACATTGGGTGAACCACGTAAAAATCATGTCTCTCATGTGTGTGATGCTTTGTGTGATATTTACTGCTTTAACACTATTGATATTATCATTTGGATTAAAAATCAAAAAGTTTTATCTTATACTGTTCACCCTCCCTCTCAGTATAAGCACATGTTCTTCAGGATGGGTTTTTCTCGTAAGGTTTTCCTAGGATACATGATGTGTTATGGGTTCATGTGGTACATATTTATTCTTGGATCTTGATCTCACTAGAATTAGCTATTAAAATCATGTTGTCTCTAGTTAAAAGAGAATTTGTTTATGATATCATAGATTGTACAATAGTTAATTTGGAAAGAATCTATTGAATAATTATTGTGTCACTCATAAAAATTGTGAATGATATACTAAAGAAAGGAAACACTCTCTAATTATATGAAATAAATAGTATATGCAAATCATATTTTGAATAGCTCTTACATGATATGTGAGACAAGCAAAGTCTCACCAAGATCGAAGAATGCTCCAAAAGATCAATCACACACAAAAAAGAAAAAAACCACAACACCAATATTACGTGGTAAAACCCTACTTCAAATGAAGAAGGGAAACATCCACTATGAAGCTCACTATATTACTCAATGATTCAAAAGTATAAGAATTATTCAATTTTATGCAACAATATGCATCAAAATAACCTACAACACAAGTCAATATGACAAGATACAATGATATGTAGAAGAAAACACCCCTATTTAAAGATAAGATTTTCTACTACAAACCTAAATCTTATCACGATCCAATCTTATCACAATCTATCAAATATTAGAAAGTGCTTTAGTTACTTTCTAGTTTTATCACTGTCTAATCTTTGAGATATGTGATAAGTGGCATCTATTAGATATTATAAATTTATTAGTTACTTTCTAATATTTGCTAGAAAAGGGGGAATAAATTTTTTTCATAAATTAAATATTCCTAGAACCCTTATTTTATTTATTAATTGGGTGGAGATATTTTTACATAGAATTATTTTCTAAATATTATTCTTTAGACTTTATATTTTAGTCTAAGAATAATTTACACAATGTTGCATTACATATTACAACACTCCCCCTTAATGCAATATTGGGGAAAGGAATTATGAGACAAAGAAACATTCTCCCCCTAAAGATACAAATCGGGATGAGAATCAAATGAGTAATATAGTTACAATGAGCTTCTATGACAAAGAATGGTCTATAATAAGGCACCAATACAAAATGGGCCAAAATGAGACTGCAAACCCCCAACGGAATAGCTTCAGATACAAGCAGCTTACAAATCCATCCATCAACCACAAGTGGTTGCAAATTACAAGAAGAAAACATCACAAGGGTGTCTTTAGTAAGCCTCCAAAACCCCAAATGAAAGTAGCTACAAGCTACAAGCAGCTCAACATAAGATCTGTTAGATACATCATCATAAATATATTCACCACAACATATATGAATATCCAAAGATGATAACAAAACTGATCTAACAAATAGTTAACTATAATTCATCACAAAAAGATGTCAAGCCATACTTATAGTCACATGCTATATAGTTGATAAAAAATATCATGTACAAAGTTGCATAAAGCAAACAAGGAGTACCATAATAATGCAAACTCTAAAGTACCATGTACAAAAGTAGCACAAGGCTAACAAAAAATTACCATGTACAAGAGTTGCATAAGGTATATGAAAATAATAAAGAGTGTACACCAGTTGCATAAAGCCAACCATAAAATATCATGTATAAAAGTAGCATAAATGCTAATAAGAAAGTACCATGATAAACCAATTGCATAATGCCAACTACATAAAAACATGTACAAAGTTGCACAAGACAACAAGAAAGTACCATGTAAAAGAGTTGCATAAAGCAATTGCATCATATACCATAATTGCACAATGTCATCTACAAAGTAACATGTACAAAATTTGCACAAGGCAAACAAGAAAGTACCATGTTCAAAACAGATGCAAAAAGCAATTATACCACCAAATATCAACTCATATATAGCACAAAACACCCCATAAGTATGAAGTTGTCATCACACAAGTGTAACTACACTTCATTTCCCCTTGAGGACAACTTCACCAAACCAAGTGAGTCCCTCAGATTACAAAACTTCTCCTTGGTAAGAGGTTTGGTGAAAAAATCAATAGAATTAGAAGATGATGGGCAATACTCCAACTGAATAGTCCCCTCCAATACCTTCTCTCTGATAAAATGGGCTTGGATTTCAACATGCTTTGTCCTTTGATGCATTATAGGATTTTTAGCCAAGGCAATAGCTGATTGATTATCGGAGAGCAAACATGAAGGACCAAATTGCTTAAAGCCAATTTTCTTCATGAGGGTACGAATTACAAGTGAAATCAACTCTAGGCTTGTTGGGTTGGAAATTTTGATTTTTCCTTCCCTTGTATTTCTTCTCCTTGACAACTTGACCATTCACTTTGTCTTGATTAAGAGATTTCATGTTGAATCAATAATTGTGAAAGAGTGTTGAGAGGAATGTCATCCTCTTCTTTCTCTAGCCTAGTCTCAATAATGGTGATAAAATTATTGAACTTGCTTGATAAGTTCCTCAAAATGATAAAGCTTAAGATCTTCTCACTTATCCAATCACAATTACAAACCAATAGTTGAGTTCTCATGTCTTTCATCTTTGAGAGGAAGATCAAGGCACTTTCTTCTTAACCTTGCATAGTGCTAATAATTTTGGACAATAAAGTGAATTTACTTGATGTGTTGGACCCTAGATGGACTTGTTTTAGCAAATCCCATGCATCTTTAGCATGCTCACAATGGCTTATAGTGAGCAATATCTCATCACTCACACTATTTATAATCATGGAAAGTGCAAGGTGACTCATGTTTTTGTATGTATCAAGTGCCCTTGCCTAGGTTGGGATTGTTTCATCTCCATTCACAATGGGCCATAACTTTCTTTCTTGAAATTCAGCCGTCATCCTTGGTTCCCATATTCTAAAATTTGATCCATATAGGATGTGCTTAGGTGTGAAGGAGATTCTATGATCAGCCATTCTAGAAAGTGAACATAATCAAAACATAAGATGCATTGACAAAGTAAATAAATGATGCAATAAGAAAGTAGATAAACATACTTGAATATATAAAAAACATAACTGTCAAGTAATCTACTTTTCAATCATCAAAGATAAAACATCATGAAAGATAATCAAAGTTAAGCATCATTAAGAGAGATAAGCATCATCATGAAATATAATCAACATCATCATGAACTACTATAACCATATTGCAATAAACAACTATAACCATATTGCAATTGAATAAACCAAGATCAACTTGCAATAAGAAGGTAACTAACCATAACAATCATCTTGCAATAAAATAAACTAACTTGAATTGAACCATAAAACATTTATGAAATGTTAGATAGTCAATAAGTTAGTAAGTTAGTGTTCATTTTAGGTTTTTCTATAGCCTAATGAATTGCCAATTCATCTCACCCAAGGTCAACCAAGTTACCCAAAAGGGTACAGGTACGAGGACCCAAAAAGGACTTGCTACCAATAGAGCGGATTCTTTTAGATTCAATAGGTGTTTAGCAAATATAAACTATGTCGCAAGATTAAGTAAATTTTAATTAAATACTAAAGTTGTGGTTAGTAAGTTGATTCATTTTTAACCTTATTTATTAATATGAAAATTAGTAAATTGCAAGTTAGTTGGTTAGTAGATTATTTAGTAGCAAGTTAACAGTTAGATTAGTTGAGATGTAAAATGTAAGAAATATGAACAAGAGATAGTGGAGACATAAAGAAAAACACAAATACTCTCTCTCTCTCTCTCTCACTTTCATTCTCTTTTACTTTCATAATGAGAGATACAAGTTACATTAATTTACAGTATGCTTCAAGCAAATACTAGAGAGAGATTAGAAGAAATTAATAAAAATAGGGGAAGAGAGTGAAAAAAATTGATCCAAAATTGCCTTGTATACTCCAAAACATACTTGGATAACCTTGCAAAACAAGCAAACTCACAAACAACCATTGTTAATGTGAGAAAAAAATATTGAATTTTAAAGAGAATAATAATAATTATTAATACAAAAAATTGCTTAAAAAAAAAGCAATTAAATTAATAAAATTTATTTTATTAATAAAAAAATGGTATGAAAAAGTTAAAATATTTTTATAAAGCAAAATTTTTTCAAAAACACAAAACTGTTTTTTTTTTTTTTTTTATAAAGAAAAACTATATTTTTTTTTTTTATATAAAGCAAAACTGTTTTTTTTTTAAAACAATACTGTTTTTTTTTTTTTTATAAAGCAAAACTAATTTTTTTTTTATACATATAGCCAAAAAAAAAATTGAATAAATAAAAAAAATGACTATATATGGAAATAGGGGTTTTTGGGTCTTCCAGATGCAACCATGGGGTCCGTTTGGCTCTCAAAACCTTTCCAGCAAAAATATTAATGCAAAAAAAAAAATTATAGATTTGAAATGAAAATACTGTTTGCAATAGATCTAACAACTAGATCTAAAAACATAATAAATCTATAAACCCTAATGGCATATTTGCAAAATAAGTTTGTATAAAATACCCAAATATCAAATGCATGCAAAAAAAAAAATTTACCTTAATGGGTTTTTCACCTCAAAGAATTGAAGACACTTGATGGAGATCCCAACCGCTCTGATACCAAATGTTAGATAAGCAAAGTCTCCCCAAGATCAAAGAATGCTCCACAAGATCAATCATACACAAAAAAAAAAAACCCACAACACCAATATTAAGTGGTAAAACCCTACTTCAAATGAATAAGGGAAAAATCCACTATGAAGCTCACTATATTACTCAATGATTCAATAGTACAAGAATGCTTCAATGTTATGTAATAATATGCATCAACATAACCTACAACACAAGTCAATATGACAAGATACAATGATATGTAGTAGAAAACACCCCTATTTAAAGATAATATTTTCTACTACAACCCTAAATCTTATCACAATACAATCTTATCACAATCTATCAAATATTATTAAGTGCTTTAGTTACTTTTTAATTTTATCACAATATAATCTTTGAGATATGTGATAAGTGACATCTATCAGATATTAGAAAGTTATTAGTTACTTTCTAATATTTGCTAGAAAATGGGGAATAACTTTTTTTCATAAATTAAATATTCCTAGCACCCTTATTTTATTTATTAATTGGGTGGGAATATTTTTACATAGAATTATTTTCTAAATATTATTCTTTAGACTTTATATTTTAGGCTAAGAATAATTTACACAATTTTGCATTACATATTCCAACATGATGAACCCTAGTTAGGTAATGAATGACACCTGCTAATTATGCACACAAATTAGTAGTATATATATAGAGATAGTGATAATGAGAAAGAGTAACCCTAAATATATTCAAAGGATTGTGGGATATCTTTGGGATGAAATATCTGAAGGACCTTGTCCAAAATATTTTATCTAATACCCAAACCTAGGTAGATATACAAACATAATTAATAGGTTTAGGGCCTACGATTCGTATTTCACCAAGTAAATTATGAAAAGGTTAGCTCATAGTGGAGATGATATGGATAGCCTAAACCTAATATGCTTAGTGCACCTACATAGATGAACTTATGTATGGTGTAGATATGGGTGTATCCTTTTGATAGACTAAAAGAGATAAGCTAGCTTATTTTGGGGATGAGATAGATAGCTTGTTTACATTTCGTTTAGTGCACCTACATAGATGGACTTATGTAGTGTGTAGAGATGAGTGTACCCCTTTTGAAGGATTAAAAGGGACAATTTGGCCCATCATAAAGATGAGATAGACAACTTAATCATGGGACACTAAGTGAATAGATAACTTCATAGAAAAGGCTTATGAAGTATAGGGATATGTAGATCCCTAACGAGTGTATAAAGGGAAAAATAATTTTATCTTAGAGTGGGATGAAATTTTGGATTGTTACATTTGGTATCAGAGCCCATGGTTGTAGGACTATAAGCTCCCTAAATAATACCTATGCATAAATAGACTAGGTGAAAAAAAAATTTGGATGGCATAAACCTCTAATGAGATTTACATCCTACATGGAGTAAAGGTAATTGTTGATATCCAACTCTATAGTCAAACATTTTAATGATGTATCTAACTAGTAGTTAGTGGTACAATTCAAAGAAGGAATTGTGACCTAACTTAAAATTTCTCTCTTTTTTGTGACCAAGATAATGACACCAAGAACAAGAAGAGAGAGGTATGCCCTACCTAATAGGTAGACCCAATAGAACAATATTAAGGCTAGGGCTTGAGATGAAGGTTCAAGCAATTCTAGTAGAGAGGTGGAGAACCTCAATACAATAGTCACTTTGATTTGAGAACAGATGGAATAACAAAAGCAACCATCGAAAGCCAAAGTGAATTGGTATGCATAGGTTATGAACTTAGAGGTTAGGTAGGCAAATAATCCTACTATGGGGTTATGAGAGGCTAGAGCTCTACTAGAGGTAGAACTAACCAGATATTTGAAGAATGTATACTCCTCCAAGTTTAATGGAGAAGAAGGAGGTGATGTAGTTGTGGCCTAGCTAAGAGAATTAGAAAATTACTTTACTGTGAAGAATTACTCTACTAGAACCCAGACATCACGGGCCACTTTGCACTTGCACGGGGTTGGACTGGATTTGTGGAAAATGTTTTTAGAAGAACAAGTGGAAGGATTTTATTGCAGTGTTCAGTGAAAGGTTCCTTATGAAGCACTTCTATGCCATTAAATTTGAGGATTTCACCAACCTTCAACAAGGAAATAAAACTATGGAGACTTACTTTTAGAAATATGGTAAGTTGTTAAAGTACGTACATGTCTATGATGATAAGATGAAGATACATAACTTTATATTAGGAGTTGATCCTAGGATTGGGTATGAAGTGAATATGCGTGAGCCTAAGACCTTACAAAAATCTTATGATCTGGCTAGGAAAGTAGAGTCTTATCTAAAGCCCTATTTTGACTATGTAGGTTTGCCTAAGCAAGATTGACAAGTGCTCAAGAAAAGAAATAGAAAAGATGATAAAACCAAACAAATAGAAGCCCCCCGAAGGCTTTATAATAGGAACATTAGAAAGCAAGGGAATTTTAATAAAACTTTCCCTAGGAGGAACAACACCACTAATAACAACAACAACAATAACAAGCCACCACCCCAAAGGCAACCTAACCCAACACTAGTAGAGAAAGCAGGAGGATAGAAATAAGGAACACACCCAGGCCCCAAGGGTGGATTTTATAATTTTGGAGGTCTACATTACTCCAATCATTGTCCATATAAAGCAATAATAAATTCAAAGGGAAAGGAACCCACTCACAAAATTTATGAAACAACAGGTAGCTAGAACTTGGAAGGGCAAGCCACTCCTTTGATCTTAAAGGGTAACATTTTTGGTAAAGAGGTAAATATTTTGATAGATAGTGGAGCCAATGATAGATTTATTTCATCTAGTGTAGTCAGGGATATATCAAAAAGGCCAATATTTTTTGCACAAGGGTGGAAATTCAAGTATGGTTCTAGAAAAATCTACTTTATGGATCAGTGTTGTCTTAAGACCAAAATTACTCTACCTAGTGGCTTGACCATAAGGTGTCTCTATGTAGCATCGTTGCATGATTTTTATATAATATTAGGGATGGATTGGCTACAAGCCCATAGAGCCATAATAAATTTCCAAGAAATATGGATAGAATATTCAAAAATGGTAAGGAAATATTAAGAGTCCACAGCGAGAAAGCGGTATTTCAATTGCAGATCCTTTCTATAATGCAACTAAAGAGGGTCATTAGGAAATGAGGAATGATCTATTTTGATGATCTATGTTGTTAAGATTAATAAAATCAGAGAGGAAAAGAAGGAAGAGGTATTTGGAAAACATCCAATGTTGTAATAATATAGGGATGTGTTCCTTGAGGACTTACCTAGACTTCGTCCTAAGCATAAATTTGATTTCACTATTGAGCTAAAACTTGGGATGTAACTTATTCGTATGACTCCTTATAGAATGAATCCCATTGAAATAGATCTGAAGGTGCAAGATTTATGGAAAAGATATTGATCAAACCTAGTGTGTCACCATGGGGTGCACCTATGTTGTTTTTCAAGAAGGATGGATTTTTGTGACTATGCATAGATTATAGAATGCTTAATAAGGCAACCATACAAAATAGATACCCCCTACGTAGGATTTAATATTGTTTTGATAAAATTAAGGATGCCACCATTTTCTCTAAGATTGATCAAAATCCAGATATCACCAACTAAGGATTCGTGAAGAAGATACCGATAACTTTTAAAACTAGATATGGGCACTATGACTTTATAGTATTTTAATTTGGGTTGATGAATGGACAAGGAACATTCATGAACCTAATAAATAGTGTGTTCAAAATGTATCCATACCAATTCATCCTTATATTCTTAGATGATATTTTGATTTATTTCTAGAATAGAAAGGACCATGATAGGCATCTTAGAGTCATGCTAGAATTTTTAAGGAAGAATCAACTTTACGAGAATTTATCCAAGAGTGAATTCTATGTGTCAAAAGTACAATACTTAGAGAACATAATATTTGTAGAAGGGATCATAGTGGATCCAAATAAGATAGAGTCTATTTTAAATTGGTCTATGCCCGTAAATGTGACTAAATTTTGGAGCTTCATAGGTATGACTGATTATTATAAGCGCTATGTGAAGAATTATTCCAAGATAGCCTATACAATAACTAACCTTTACAAAAAATGGTAAGAATTGAAGTGGATAGACAAGTGTGAGAATACTTTTGAGTTTCTTAAGTAGAAACTTACCATGACAACCATATTAAGGATCCTATATCCTTAGGGTAACTTTTTAGTATGTATAGATGCATATTTGGTAGGTTTGGATGAAGTGATTTCATAGGATAATGTAGTCATAGCATATGGCTTTAGGAAGCTCAAGAAGCATGAGGTTAATTATGCTACACATGATCTAGATCTATCAGTGATGGTGCATGCCATTAAGATCTAGTGATATTACCTAAAGGAAAGGCCCTTTGAGTTCAAATTAAACCATTAGAGTCTTAGGTGTATATTTACCCAACCTCTACTCAATGCAATATAGAGAAGATGGATGGAGTTTCTCATCGAGTATGACTTTGGGATTGAATACATTAAGGGAAAGGAAAATAAGATTTTTTATGCCCTAAGTAGGAAAAGGTACATTACTACTTTAACCTAAATTTATGTAGACTTGATGGATCAAGTAAGGGTGATGCAATCATGGGACGAGTATTGCAACCAAATTTGGGTTAAAATGGAGAATATTTCTAGGAAAGCAAGGATTTTGGCATCAAGGATGGCCTTTTATGCTTCAATAATAATTTAGTGATCTAGGTGATCTAAGGAGAATGATCATGCAAGAGGTACATAGATATCCTTGCTCTGCTCACCTAGGGAGGGCAAAGATGAGAGAAAACATGAAGAATATCTTTTATTGGTTAGGAATGAAGAGAGATATCACCGATTTTATTACTCAATGCCTTGAATATTAGAAAGTAAAGGTTGAGCATATACATCATATAGGACTATTGTATCCACATGATATACCCATGCATAAATGATAAGTTATATCAATGTATTTCATTGTAGGTTTACCAAAAAATAGCTACCAACATGATTCAATCTTTGTTGTAGTCAACAGATTGACTAAGGTTGTGCATTTTATACTAGGGAATACCAAGGATTATACCTTTATTGTGGCTAATATATTTGCCAAGGAAATACCCAATTTTCATGGATTTCTTGAGATGATTATTTTATATAGGGACTCTTGGTTTACATCCAAATTTTGGCAAGCCCTTCATCATGCAATAGACACAAAACTAAACATCAATTTTGCATACCATCCTAAAATATATGGTCAAACAAAGAGGGTGAACCATATCTTATAGGACATGCTTCACATGTATCATATGGATCACAAGTATTGATTGGAAGAATATTTACACTTGGTAGAATTTTTTGATAATAATGGCCACCATTCATCCTTGGGTATGTATAGTAGGAGGTATAGAACACCTTTTTTTTATGGAATCAAGAGGATAGGGTTGTGCATAGGCTAAACATGGTTAGGGAAATAGAGGAACAACTTAATATTATCATACAAAGGCTTAAGGAAGCTTCTAATTGTTAGAAAAACTATGTTGATCTGAAAGGATCACCAAGATAATTCTCCATAGAATATAAAGTGTTCTTGAGGGTTAGACCCATGAAGAGTGTTATTAAGTCCAAAAAACTAGATCCTCATTTTTTTGGGCCATTTGAGATCATAGAAAATATTAGTTCTATGGTGTATAGAACCTTGCCACCCAATATATCAAAGATCCATAATATTTTTCATGTATCCTTGATTAGGAAATACATTGCTAATCCTAATCATGTGTGGGATTGTTCTAAATTGTAGATGGCAGACCTAGAGGCCATGGAGATGCAATCAATGAATATCCTAGAGTTTTGTTACAAATCAATGAGGAAGCAGACTCTAGAGAAATGTAAGGTCCAATGAGACTAATATTAAAAGAGGAGTACCACTTGGAAAAAGTGAATGACATGATGAAATATATTCATTTTTTATTTAAATGAAAGTAAAACTATAATGTAGGGAAAACACAAAGTACTATGTTTAGTCGAAGGGGATAGTATGTACTACCTGCCTTGGTAGGACCATTTTAAAATAGTAATGTGTGTGTGTGATTAATTGTTTCAATGCCTAGCATAATTTACATTATGATATGAAAACAAATGCTTGTAACAATGATTATGTTGTATGGACATAGTATTGTGTTTTAATGTGGGTTTTGCAGGGTAAATATGCTTGTAGGTGAAATAAAATATCATCCACCAAGAATAGACCCATCTAGGTGGATATTTGAGAAAAATATATTTCAATAATGCCTAGGTGGTTGACATCGAGTTAACAATTTAAAATCGATTATGGTGCATACATTCAATTTAATTAATTTTAGGGACTATTTTTATGTTTTCCATGCATGCTATAATATTGATTAAAAGGACTAACGTCCTAGTTTTATATGTCTCGTTTCTTATAAAAATGAATAATTTTGGACCTGCTAAATCAATTAAGAAATTAATTAATTAAAGAAATTTTAAATTCTTTTAATGGATTATATTAGGATAAAATGATAAGTTGTCTTATTTGAAAAAGTTAATATTAAAAAATAATAATAATAATAATAATAATAAAGGGATATATTTCCTTTTGAATAAAGCATGAATTTTATATTTTTTTTAGAGAGTAAGGCTCCTTCCTCCATGAGGAATTTCCAAGATAAGCATGTTTTCAAAATAAAATAAAAGAGGAGATTCATAGAAATGAGCAATTATGCCATGTCAGGTCTGAGGAGGGTGGTGATATTTAATGATAAGTACATACCCTCTATCAACTGGGGGAAAGTGAAGTAGAGGGACAATGATGTCCTTGGGGTATGTATGACAAGGGGGGTAGTTTTTGAAAGGAAAAAGGGGCTTGGGAGATCATGGAGAGTGGAGCTAAAGAAGATTCAACCCAATCAAAGCGATAAAGGGTTGTAATAATAGGTATGGTTGTTGCCCTTGCCTTGACAATGTTTGATTTTATATTATCTTCTTTAAAATATTGTTGTTCTTGTTGTTCGATGATAGAACGAGTCCCGTCTCCTCCTGTAAGTAATTATTTGTGGTGCCCTCCAAGTGATGAGGCCCAAAAATACCTCATTATTGCACAATGTTTGACATATAAAACTATCATATTACCAAACATGACAAAGTTAATTGCCAAATAGTTGATTAGAATATATTATTATTAAGTGTTTGCATGTTTTTATGTTAGGAACACTATATCTTTATTTTTTACTATTTTCAGCATTTTGTGACTATTTTTGCTTGATTAAGTAGCAAATAAAAACATGCATTTCAATTATCCAAATGTAGTATGATGACATCCATTAACTTAAAAATGGTTTTTGAATATTTTCCTGCCCTTCAACTTATTTGAAATCCACATTTGAGCCAAATTTTTAGGACTGTCATAAATATGAAAATTTGCAGAAAACAACCATATAAAAATTAGCAAGTTGTCACTTTATAGGAACACTTTGAATTTGTCAAGAAAATAATGAGGAAATGGATGGAACAACTTCTTAAGGACTAAATAAGACATCTGCCCTATTTATAAGCATTCCCACATGGTCAAAATAGGCAGCAACAAGAAGAAACAAGAAAATGTAAAAATCACCATGTAAATTCCATCCAACTACCAATGAATGACAAGGCCTAGAATTTACCAATGGAGAAGGATGAAATCAATTTGAATCACCTCATAGAAGCTGGATTAAATGACCTACCTGAAATAAACAGCAAAAATGGACATTCTAAATGTATTTTTGAACATCAAGTGCACCTACAACCAGTTATTTCGAAGATCTTTGGAATAATAGGGGAACATGCTTATTTTTGAATATCTACGGTTTATAAGCATTTGAAAAGGTAAAATAAGGTTGAAGGGATATACAAAAATATTTCTACAGCTATCTCCACCATTCCTTGTTGACCAGAAGACAGATCATGAGGAAATATCAATTGATGCAATTGATCCTATCTTGAAATAGACCTAGATTAGTTGCAGAATAATAGGTAAATAAGTTGTAAGATAGGAAAATGATATTTTAAAGTGGATACTGGTGTACAAAGATATTATAATACTCATGCAATTTTCTTCTACCATTGAATATGCCTTATAAGGGCTAATGAATGTTGTTGTAGCATAAACTATCCAAAATTACACTTATTTCATATTCAAAATTATTGGCAAATCACTGTAAAATAGCAAATATGTTGATTTGAGCATGAGATATATTGTAATATTTTATTATAAATAATACATCTCCTTTCTTGTTTGAGATAAGTAGGAAGTTGAATTGAGGAGAGTAGTTAGTAGCAACAAATAGGAGAGTACAACAATTCTCTGTAACAATTTTAGCATGTTTTGACAACAATAAAAGTGCAGTTATTTTGTCAAATTCTATTCATGAGAAAGTGTGCTTGTTAGTTAGTTAAGGAGTGTTTTTTCCACCTTCTTCTACATCAAGAATCTTGGGCCCACTTTCAGGCCTAGAAGGAGGATTTTCATGATAGTTTTTTTCCATAATTTTGCTACAACATAATTAATAGATTGCTTGTCAAATTTCATTTTCTTGTTTTAAGTTTGTGTGATGTTATTTATATTTTCCATTATGTTTATATGCAGACTTTGTGTGTGTGTGTTATCTGAAAAATTAGATTAGACATTTTTTTCCCTTGTTTCCTTTGCTTTCCATGTTCCCCTATTTTTTTATGTTTCAACAACTTTCAATTTTCAGCAGATTTCATTTTGCTATCAATTTTTGTAGCAGAAGCTTTACAAACTTTTGTGGATGGAAATTGATAGGTGTTTTTCGCATAATTTTTATTTACAAGCATCATTTAAATTCTACAAGAGTAAACTAGATTTCAATTTTTCAAGTGTAATTTAGGATTTCAATTCAGCAGCATTTTAGTTCTGTTATTTCAATTTTGCAAAAGTAAATTAGATTTCAATTCAACAATTTCCAATTGTTGCAATTGTAGTTAATTGTCAATTTCTACAACTTAGATTTATTTTTCAATTTCGGTAATTTAATTCAATTTCCATTCTGTAGACTAGGTTTAGTGTGACACCAAAAGGCTAAACCAAAATCTTTTTCACCTAATAAATGCTTGAAATATGAATGCCTGAATTGTACTTTGACCTAAACCTTCTATCGTAGATAGCCTTGGACACCACCTCGGATTGATAAATCATAAGATTAAATGATGCTATTAATGACACGCATCATTTTGGTATCATTGTCAAGGAACACGATGTTTTTAGAGGGTAAAAGCAGTCAAATTATTATTATTGTGCTACATTGTGAACTTCAGAGTAAAATATGAATGTAATAATTGGTATAAATAATATTTTTTGATAGTTGCATTTTAGTCCATTTAGAAAATAAGAAACCACAAGGAGGTGATATTCACACTTAGGGGATAAATTACCTGTGTTTGAAATTCTTGATAAAAATTGAAATAAATTCATCATCCTCATTATCAAAAAACATCAGATCTCTTGAAAATTTAAAGGAGCCATCTACTAGTACTACCCTTTTTATATACATATCATTAGGGAAGCATAAAAAAAATTGTACTAGGTGTTGGGAAGACATCAGGACAAATATACAAGACTATCCCTTGAACAAAACAACCATATCAACTACTTTTAGCATTTGTTCACAAGGACATATCACTGATAAATACCATTTACTTCCATAACTCAAAAATATCTTAGAGATGCAAAATTTGCTGCCTAGTCTAAATTCTTCTCAAGAAATATCCCAACAACAATAAACAGAGCAAGTAAATCAACCACTACCTCCAGACCAACCTATGGCCAATTTGAATAATACAAGACAAGAAACCCCTATCTATGTAGCTGAATCTAGTAAAAATACCGTAGAAAATGTTATTGACTGCAGCAACATCCAACTGTGCTCAAACAAGACCTTACATGAGCTTGAAGAGATAAAAGTCAATGGAGATACACAAAAACCCTTTAGTCCAAACATACAAAAATCAACCTTGGATAAATGAGAAAAACCAGAAAATTTGCACATAGAAAATTTACTTCCATTGAACTCCTTAGTAAGCAATTACAAAGGGGTCAATTTTGTCCTCTTAGGAATGAAACAAATTGAAGTACAACCAAGAAAATTCTTGAACATTATTAGTTGGCTGACTTATGAACAAAAAGTATAATTGTTTGTTGTTTTGAAATAATATTTCAATCCCTTTGCATGGAAATACAAGGCTATATTAATATTTCATCTTGATATATGCAATCATAGGATTAATATTGAAAATGTTAAACCTGTGAAATAGCTGCAAATGCAATTAAAGTCTACCTTAAGAGTTATTGTCCAAACTATAATAAAGAAACTCTTGGAGGTTAGATTAATTTATCCAATTTTTGATAACCGATGGATTCCTCCATTAGTTATTATTCCAAATAAAAATAGGAAATTGATAGTGTGTGAATATTGTCAAGAAGTGAATATAGTCACACATAATGACCATTTTCTATTTTATGATCATATGTTAGACATACTCAATTTCACACTACATGAACTGGTTTATGATAAGAAACCACATTTTTCTATTGAAATTGAGTCACTAGTGCTTTTAACATCTTTGGGAATTAGTATTGAATTGTTTCAAGTACATATTGACAAGATTTTACAGACTAGGTGGCATGGACCACAATTAATTAAAGATTTTTTTAGATATGGAGTAGTGCTTCTTTCTCCCTTTGGTGATTCACGGAGGAAGTTAGTGGTGAATGGATATTGCCTTCGAGTATACCATGCACCATTAACTATAGATGAGTTCTTGAGGGAGGTTGAACAATTGGATGTATATAGGATGGAGGAGAATTTCTCTTCCATGTCAGATTCAGAGTGATGATAAAAAGTTTGAAAAATATATATGTATATAATAAAAGCAAAAATGGAATATTATTGCTTGTGAACTTCCTTCATGGGCATAAGCAAGACAAGAAAAAAAAATTGTAGCAAAAGGCATGTCCCACAAAATGGGGATACATGAGGACAAACATCAATTTCAGCATGGAGAATGAACAATGGATTCAATACTTCATTTACAACAATAAGGAGGCAATAATTACATAAGCATATTCTTACTGATCATCTAGAAAATATGGTTGCATCTTTTTTGCAGGTTTTAGCAAAAAAAGATGTTGTCATACAAATATTGGCATGTTTTTACAAAATAAGGATTGTTCTTATCAAAATAAGAGTGAGAGACATTATCTCTCATTGTATCCTCATGAGAGAAATTATTGAAGCACTTGAAAAAAAATATAGAATTTGGTTGAAAACCATAAATGGCAGCCTCTTATGATAAAAAAAAGTAAAAAATGAAGGAAAAGAAAAAAAAATGAATAACTTAGTAGTGAAAACATCCATGAGGAACTGCTGAGTTGGCTTGCATGAAAAATGGTTTTCTGGTGTGCATTACCTTTTTGATCCACCCATTATTGTTCCACCATTGTACAAATCTCACACTGCACATGTGTTATGTTTATGCTTTCAAATAGATTGCTAACAATCATCAGAAGCAACTTGTAAGGTGCATGATCAATTTTCAAGATAGTAAGGTATGTGTTTATTGCATTTAATTCATAGTAAGAATTTAGCATTTAGTGTATGATAATTGGCATAAACTATTCATACAATATTGGCAAGTTAAAAATGGAACATGTTCAAAATATCAAGAAACATCCACGTCTGCCCTTAGTTGCATGGGAACTTCAAAACTGTGCAAAAACCTAATTTTGGGACATCCATGGCAGCAATTCTATTTGAATTATCAGGGCAGGTTTTAGAAGGAGAACTACAAGTTTATATCTCATAATTGTCTCATAAATTTGAAGAGGATAATCTAGAAAATGCACCTAAAATATTCTATTTTACTACTACTGCAATAAAATGGCAATATACAAAATGAATAATATCATCTAAATAAAAGGATAGAGAAGGGATTTTTGATGTTATAGAATGCTTACATACCCTATATATGGGTCTAGAATAGAATCTACAACTAAATTTTGCATATGAGGTCATTTCTGCATTTTTAGATGCATCTTCAAAATAAGCAAAGACATCTTCGGAATAACAGTCTTATTTTGAAGATCTTCGAAATAAAGATAGAAATTGTGCCAAAAATTCTTGAAAATACTGCAGAATAGAAAAAAGAGTAGTAAAAATCAAATATTGAGGTTCTTAAAGCTCAAAATCATCCCACCACAAGTAGTATATCCCTCAAAAAGGTTCAAAATTAAATTTTGGCAATTTTGTTTTAGAGGTGCAAAACAACAAAAATAGGCATCTAGGTTGAAATGTTGTCAAGATAGAAAATTCCACCAGCAATAGTGCATATGCCAAATATGGCTCCATTAGAAAAATACAATAAGGCTATTGCAATATGAATCACATGATATCAAGCCTTTAAGAGGTACCTTGCAGCATTAAAACTTGTAAAGGCAAAAAAAGAGTCAAAACTATAGGAATTGTAGAAATTGTAATATTGAAGGATGTAAGTGCAAAAGTCAAAGAGATGCAGGTTTAAAATGAAAAAAATATATGTAAGAAACAAGGAGAAAAATAAAAAACAAGGGAAATTGTAAGAACTACAAAATTGAAAAAAATGCAAAGTTGTAGAAAAATGAAATACATGTGCTTAAATTGCAAAATGCTTGGTGTAGTGCAGCAAGGAGAAATTTTGTGGGTAGCATGTGGCAAAGGATGTTGTTCACAAGGATAAAATCTGAATATTACTATGGCCTACTAAGATGCATGAGGGTATGCATCATTTCAAGCTGGAGGGGATGATGAGGCCCAAAAATACCTCATTATTGCACAATGTTTGACATATAAAAACTACCATATTACCAAACATGAAAATTTTAATTGCCAAATAGTTTATTAGAATATATTATTTGTTAAGTGTTTGCATGATTTTATGTTAGGAACACTATATCTTTGTTTTTGACTATTTTTAGTATTTTGTGATTGTTTTTTCTTGATCAAGTAGCAAATAAAAACATGCATTTTAATTATCCAAATGTGGTATACTGATGTCCATTAACTCCAAAATGGTTTTTGAATGTTTTCCTACCCTTCAACTTGTTTGAAATCCACATTGGAGCCAAATTTTTAGGACTGTCATAAATCTGAAAATATGCAAAAAACAACCATATAAAAATCAGCAAGCTGTCACTTTATAGGAACACCTTGAATTTGTCGAGAAAAGCATGAGTAAATTGATGGAATAATTTCATAAGAACTAAATAATCTATATGACCTATTTAGAAGCATTCCCACATGGTCTAAATAGGTAGCAATAGGCAGAAATAGGAAAATGCAGAAATCACCATGTAAATTCAATCCAACTGCCAATGAATGGCAAGGCCTAGAATTTACCAATGGAGAAGGATGAAATCAAATGGAATCACCTCCTATAATATGGATTAAATGACCTACCTAAAATAAATATCCAAAACGAACATTTTGAATGCATTTTTTAGCATCAAGTGCACCTACAGCCAGTTATTTTGAAGATCTTCAAAATAATAGGGGAACCCACTTCTTTTTTAATATCTACGATTTCTAAGTGGTTGAAATGGTAAACTAAGATTGAGGAGATATATAAAAATATTTCTACATCTATCTCCACCATTCCTTGCTGACCAGAATACATAACTCATGAGGAAATATCAACTGATGCAGTTGACCCTATCCTGAAATAGACCTAGATTAGTTACAGAATAATAGGTAAATAATTTGTAATATAGGAAAATTATATTTTAAAGAGGATACAAGTGTACAAAGATATTATAAGACTCATCCAATGTACTCCTACCACTGAATATGCCTTCTAAGGACCAATGAATGCTATTGTAGCACAAACTATCCAAAATTACACTTATTTTAGATTCAAAATTATTGGCAAATCACTATAAAATAGTAAGTAGGTTGATTTGAGCACGAGATATATTGTAATATTTTATTATAAATAACACATCTCCCTTATTGGTTGATTTAAGTAGGAACTAGAATAGAAGAGAGTAGTTAGTAGTAGCAAATATGACAGTACAACAATTCTCTATAATAGTTTTAGCATGTTTTGACAGCAATAAAAGTGCAGTTCTTTTGTCAATTTATGTTCATGAAAAAGTGTGATTGTTAATTAGTTAAGGATTTTTTTTCCACATTCTTCTAGATCAGGAATCTTGGGCCCAATTTCAGGCCTAGAAGGGAGATTTTCATGACAGGTTTTTTTATAATTTTGCTGCAGTAGAATTAACAAATTGCTTGTCAGATTTTAATTTCTTGTTTTAAGTTTGTGTGATGTTATTTATATTTTCCATTATGTTTATATGCAAAATTTGTGTGTGTGTGTCAGCTAACAAATTATATTAGAAATTTGTTTCCCTTGTTTCTTCTGCTTTCAATGTTCCCCTATTTTTTTATGTTTCAGCAACTTTCAATTTTTAGCATATTTCATTTTGTTGTCAATTCTTGTAGCAAAAGCTTGACGACCTTTTGTGGTAGGACATTGATAGGTGTTTTTAGAATAAGTTTTATTTCCAAGCATCATTTAAATTATGCAAGAGTAAACTAGGTTTCAATTATTCAAGTGTAATTTAGGACTTCAATTCAGCAACATTTTAATTCTATTATTTCAATTTTGCAAAAGTAAATTAGGTTTCAATTTAACAATTTCCAATTCTTGCAATTGTAGTTAATTGTAAATTTCTGTAACTTAGATTTAGTTTTCAATTCCTGCAATTTAATTCAATTTCCATTCTGCAAACTAGGTTTAGTGTGACACGACAAGGCTAAACCAAAATCTTTTCACCCAATAAATGCTTGAAATATAAATGCCTGAATTGTACTATGCCCTAACCTTCTATCATAGATAGCCTTGGAAACCACCCCGGATTGATAAATAATCAGATTAAATGATGCTATTAATGACACACATCACCAAGTTTAATTAGATGTGTTCAATCTACATTGTTTACTTTGTAAAAGTACGGGCTTCTGTAATGTTCGTCGATGCTCTCCAAGTTTAATTAAATATGTTCAATTTGCATTATTGTACTCTATAAAAATATGGGCTTCTGTAATGTCTATCGATGCTCTCTAAGTTTAATTAAATATGTTCAATCCACATTGTTTTACTTCGTAAAAGTATGGGTTTCTATAATGTTCATCGATGCCTCCTTTTTATTAAGTAT
Organism: Wollemia nobilis; assembly: GCA_028583015.1. Lineage (NCBI taxonomy): Eukaryota > Viridiplantae > Streptophyta > Pinopsida > Araucariales > Araucariaceae > Wollemia > Wollemia nobilis. The sequence goes on from JAQPPZ010015349.1 coordinate 26,922, forward strand.
TATTTAGTTTTTAATACTTTAATTTGTTTTAAAAAAATGATCTTCTATTGATGTTTATTGATACCTCCTTTTGGTTAAATGTATATATTTAGTTTCAATGCCTTTTTAAAATTTGGGCTCTTAAATATTATTTCAATGTCCTCAAGATTTGTTAATTGTGCTTTGTTTTTTTATGCTTTCTTGATAGATATGGACTCATGTAGATGGCTTTCTGCATCCTTATGATTAGAGTTGTCATCCTTTCATGTTCATGTTTTCATAGTCGACTTGTAGCATCCCAAATATTTCAAAAGATAATTATTTGTTTCCCTTCTTATTCATTACTATGCAAGTGGGCTCTATTAATCTTTACACCCTTGCACCCTACAGTTCTATAAGGGTGGTGTTCCTTTACAACCCAAGTTTAGGTGTGATATCATACTCAATCAAACTTGGAGGGGAAGACCATTTTCAGTCTTCCCTGGCCATTATCCCACACAAGATGGGCCATGGCACAAAGGCACCATAAAGGGGAAGTGCCTCACCTTTATGGTTGACCACCACTTAGTGGTCTATACCACCATCAAGTGGGGCCGCTCACGTGTTGTTGAATACACCATAAAACGTGGACATGTGGCTCTCTTTGACTATGTATTTGATTGTCTATTATGTGTGAGTTAAGGTCAATTAAAAGTTTTTTTTAATATAACTTAGTTATCCCACATGCACCATATGGCAAGGGAATGAGAGGTTTAATATGATTGTGACACACTTAGCATGATAACCAAGGCCCAAGCATCTAGGTACTTAGTTGTGGGATTCTTGATCCCACATGACACCTATTACTCGATTGTCTTGTAAACCTTTGGTTGGTACTTGTGTTGGTTGTGTTGATTGGTCCTACTAGGTGGCCTATTGACTACAGTATTAAGGGTTTTGGAGCCATTCTATCTATTGAAAACACCCCTTTTGGAGCTTATTTTACATTTAGGATTATAACAAATTGTAGAATTTTAAATGTTCACCATTGCTCTATTTTAACCTTCAATTTTATAAGCAAGATATGGTTTCCTTCGAGTAAATTGGGCCTAAGAAAATATTATAAGTAGTATTTTCATTGAGTTAAGAATGACTAAAATGTATTATGGACATGGTAATTCATATTGGGTAAATTGTGGTTTAATTTTATGTGGAGGAAATTATGAATGAAATTGTGTAGGGTTAATATATTTCAATGATGTATTTGTGAAGTGGTTAAATCATGATACAAAATGTATTAAGGATGATATGTTTCCATTTTGAGACAAACTATGTTATTGAGGTTTAAGGGTAGAATAATTTCTTTTAAAATATATATGGTGTGGAATGCATTAAATATTTTATATTTTATTTCATAGTGAATAATGTTGGAAAAGCTTAAGATGCTCTCACCTTGTATTCCTTGTAAAGGTTCTAAAGAGATTCTTGGGGAGGATTATGGGGTCCTATTTAATAGTCTTGTAATGTGCTATAGATAGTAGATGATACGATAAATATCTAGAAGATGTCTTCCCTTAAAATGTTTTATTTCAAGGAAAATGATCAGCTTATCAGGAATGAATGTGGAATTCATTTGAGGGAATTATGGGGTTCCCTCACCAAGTTTTGTAATATGAAATAAAGAAATTGTTCATTTTGTTATAGATATAAGAACTAGGATATTCTTATGGTTGATGAAGGAATTATGGGATTATTTTTTTATATTGTAATGGAGACTACTTGAATTGTAAAATAATAAAAAGGATGTTTCAAGGCTAGGTTTTTCCTATAAGGGTTTCCTAGAATACATGATGTGTTATGTGTTCATGTGGTACATCGTTATTCTTGGATCATGCTCTCACTAGAAGTAGCTATTGAAATCACGGTGTCTCTAATTAAAAGGGAATTTATTTATGATCTCATAGATTGTAAAATAGTTAAGTTGGAAAGAACATATTGAGTAATTATTATGTCACTCATAACAATTATGAATGATATACTAAAGAAAGGAAAATCTCACTAGTTATATGAAAGAAATAGTATATGCAACTCAAGTTTTTGAATATCCCTTACATGATGAACCCTAGTTAGGTAATGAATGACACCTACTAATTATGCACACAAAATCGTAGTATATATAGAGTGATAATAAGAAAGAGTTATCCCAAAGATACTCAAAGGATTGTGTGATCTCTTTGGGATGAAATCCCAAAGGACCTTGTCCTAAATATTTCTACTAATATCCAAACCTTGGTAGACGTACAAATATCATAACTAGGTTTAGGGCCTACGACCTATATTTCACAAACTAAATTATAAAAAGGTTAGCTCATTGTGGAGATGATATGGATAGCCTAAACATAATAAACTTAGTGCACCTAAATAGATAGACTTATGTATGGTGTAGAAATGGGTATATCCTTTTGATAAACTAAAAGGGATCAGCTAGATCATTTTGGGGATGAGATAGATAACTTATTTACATTTTGCTTAGTGTACCTACATAGGACTTTTGTAGGGTGTAAAGATGAGCATACCCCTTTTTATAGATTAAAAGGGACAAGTTGGCTCATCAAAAATTTGAAATGGAAAATTCAATCATGGGATACTAATTCAGTAAAAAAATTCATAGAAAATGCTTATAGAGGGTAGGGGTATGTAGATCCTTAACAAGTGTGTTGGAAATTTTAAGTCCTTAAAGTTAAAGTTGTCAATGATGTCAAGAAATGAAGTCATCATTAAATATCAAGGAATTTGTCAAGAAACAAGTTATCAAAGTTGTCATTGATATTATGGAAGAAGCTTCTAATAAAATCAAGATCAAAAGGAACAATGCAAAATTTAAAGGCAAAGGGATCCATAATATTTTTTAAATATTATGTGGAAGCATAATTTAAAAATTTTTTATTTAAAACCAATGATGGCAAAAATAAAAGGCTTTTCTTTAAAACCAATGGTGGCAAAAATAAAAGGTTTTTCTTTAAAACCAATGGTGTCGAAAATAAAAGGTTTTTATTTAAAACCAATGGTGGCAAAAATTAAAAGGTTTTTCTTTAAAACCAATGGTGGAAAAAATAAAAGGTTTTTCTTTAAAACCATAGGTTTTAAAGAATTAATTTATAAAATTTAAATTCAAAAATATTTAAATATTTTATAAATTAATGAAGTTTCAAAGGAAAATTGAGCGCCAGCGTTGAGAATAAATTGAGCGCTGACATCATGCATGGAGGAAGATATTTAGTATAAAAGCTAATGCCTTGGAGGCATTTCAATTTATCCTTTTGATTTATGATAAAAACGTGCAATTGTGTTTAAGTATGTAAGGAAGAAAGAGCAGCAAAAATATTCTTTATGCACCAGTGAACGTAGCCAAGGTGTGGCTAGAGATAGCAATACGTAGCCAAGGAGTGGCGCAAGGTAGTGACCATATCCAAGGTGTGGCTAGAGATAGTAAACGTAGCCAAGGAGTGGTGCAATGTAGAGAACATAGCCAAGGTGTGGCTAAAGATAGCAGACGTAGCCAAGGAGTGGTGTAAGGCAGTGATCATAGCTAAGGTGTGGCTCAAGGAAGTAAACATAGCCAAGGTGTAGCTTGAGGCAGCGAACGTAGCAAGGCATGGCCTAAAGTAGGCAAAAGTGTAAGATGTGGAGGGTCCAAGGGAGAACATAGCTCCATGGTGGTGACAGCCAAGAGGAAGGCACTTGGAAGAAGAAGCACTTCAGGAGTTAATAAAAATGGTAATATTTTTTGCGATCTTTAATTTTAATTTAGGCTAAGGTTGAATAAAGGAGAAATAAGGTTGTAATTAATTTAATGAATGACTAAATTAAAATGGAGTGGTTTTTATAAAGTATCACTATTTACTTGTGGATAAAATAATTTTACCTTAAAAAAGGGAAAGATAAATTGCATTATCTTATTAAAATAATTATCTCTAATGCAATAATAAGTTTAGGGAGTTATAAGTAGAAATAGCTTTGGGTTTTGAAAAACAAAGTAGTAAAGTGACTTATGCTTGAGAGGTGAATATTCAAAATAGTTTGGTGTTGGATATTATTTTGAGATTGGAGAAATAAGGTATACTCATGAATTAATATATGCATTGTATTGTCATCTAATATTTTTGATATTTGCAAAGGAATATTGTGTTATTGTGGCATATTCTTGAAGGTCATATTTATCAAGAAAAAAGTATGGGCATATTTTTCAAAGTTTAAGTTGATTGGTTGTTTTCTAGAAAATAAGTTTGGAGTGAAAATTACTTGATTAGGGTTTCCTTTTAAGTGTGTTTGAGTAATTGCTACAAGGTTTTTTGGAATAAAGAAGTGTGGTTAAAACCTTATTTTATAAGCATTGTTGTTAAATCCATTGGTTGTGTGAAGAACTTAAACTAGGGTTTGAATATCATTGCTATGTGAATATTATTTTATGAGAATTGTTGTTAAAGTGAGTTGTTGAGAAAAGAACTTGAACTAGGGTTTGAAAGAACATGAGTATCATTGTTATGTGATGATTGTTGTTGAGCATTATTGAAAACATTTTGAGTTGATGATTACATGTTTGGACTAGGGTTTGTGAGCGAGGGTTGTTTCCTTGAGTGGTTGGTTGAGTAGGGTTGGTTTATCCTAGTCAAGTGAGTGTGTGAAGTGATTGTTCAAGTTCCATAAAATAAACTATTCTATATTCTAATTTGAGTTGAGAAAGTGATTGGGCATTGAGTATAGAACATATTGGGTCTCTAGCAATTCTCTTTATGTTTCTATGAGATTGGACAAGTTCTAGTGTGGACTTGTTGAGAAGATTTGAGGAAAGTCTTTGAGAGGACTTGTGGATAGATTTGAATAAGATTTTGTGGAAGCTTACAATACAGATTGAGAGCATATCTGGATAATTTTTTGAGAGGACTTATTGAGCATATTGGACAAGTTATAAGTGCACTTGTTGAGTAGATTAAGCAAGTTCTGATTGGACTTGTTGAGCAAATTGAGCAAGTTCTAAGTGGACTTGTTGAGCAGATTGAGCAAGTTATGAGTGGAATTTTTAAGAATATTTGAGCAAGTTTTGAGTGGACTTGTTGAGCAGAATGAGCAAGTTCTGAGTGGACTTGTTGAGCAGATTTGAGCAAGTTTTGAGTGGAATTGTTGAGTATATTGAGCAAGTTATGAGTGGACTTTTTGATCAGATTGATCAAGTTCTGAGTGGACTTGTTGATTAGATTGAGCAAGTTTTGAGTGGACTTGTTGAGTAGATTGATCAAGTTCTTAGTGGACTTTTTGAGAAAATTTGAGCAAGTTCTGAGTGGACTTGTTGAGCAGATTTGAGCAAGTTCTAAGTGGACTTGTTGAGCAGATTTAGAAATTTCTGAATGGACTTTTTGAGCATATTTGAGCAAGTTTTGAGTGGACTTGTGGAGCAGAGTTTAGTGCAGATTTGAGGACATGTTTGTGCCAGACTAGAGATAGATATTGAACAGATTTTTTCTAGACATAAGGACTATGTTTAGTATAGATTTGATACATATATTTTGAGGTTATAGAGCATAGAGGACAATGGTCTCCAGTGCATAGATATCCATCATCTAGGGTAGTGATGATAGGTCATCTGAGTGGGGATAAGAGTCTTCAGTGGAGAGAGATCCACAAGCCAGTGCAGTGGAGATAATAGTCTTCTAGAGGATCACTAGCCAAAGCATAGGAGAAGAAGTTCTCCTGTAGATCAAAATCTCCTTTGTACATAGGTCCATAAACATTGTAATAGGGAAAGGATTCCCAAGATATTGATTGAGAAAATTATAGTGAAATATTTTCTCCATGGATTAGCCCACATTGGGTGAACCACATAAATTGGTAGGGTACCTAGGAATAGATATTTGGGGATATATTATTATATTGTATAAGGGTTGGCATGGGCCACACATAACCCAAGGTTGATTGTATTATAATATTATATTACATGGTAGGGTACCTAGGAATAGATATTTGGGGATATATTATTATATTGTATAAGGGTTGGCATTGGCCACACATAACCCAAGGTTGATTGTATTATAATATTATATTATATTATATTATAATATAATATAATATTAGTAGTAGGCTCTCCAAAGTAGAATAAGAATATGGATATATAAAGAAGAGATATTTGTCATTGTAAGGAATTCATATCATTGAAGAAGAATCTTATGTAATCGTCATGCCCACGAAGTGGCCTCTCATCTTGGGAGATCTTTTGGAGTTATTCCTTCCTTAAGGATTATTATTGGTGTTGCCCTACCTTAAGGGTATTATCTATCTCTCTCTCATTTGTGGATTGTTATTGTGGATAATGTATTGTGGATGAATGATTTGATATTTTTGCATATTGGTGAATGGTTCATGTTTAATAATTAAAGTTATGCAACAAGTGGTATCAGAGCAACGATTTTGGCAAAGTGGGGATTTTTGTGTGAAACCCTAGAATTAGGGCAAATTTTTTTTTGGAAAAACATCTCATCTTTCAGGAGCCATATATCTGCGCAAGTTTATCCGATTCAGGCAATTCTTGGATCAGATTGTGCAGAATTTGAAGAGCTTTAAAATGAGTTGTCATATGAAGGAATCCGAGTAGTATTGAGGGAGATACGACCTTTTGAAGTTAGTCATCCGAAACAAGGATAGTGACGAATTTCGTAGATTTTTTTTTGGAAAAACGTCTCATCTTTCAGAAGCCATCTTTGCGACAGCTAATCCGATTGAGGCGATTCTTGGATCAGATTGTGCAGAATTTGAAGAGATTTAAAATGAGTGGTCATATGAAGGAATCCGAGTATTATTGAGGGAGATACGACCTTTTGAATTCAGCCATCTGGAACAAGGAAGGTGACAAATTTTTAAGTCACGAATTTTTCAAAAGACAATTTGTTTAGTTCGGGTAAGCAAATCAGTTGCACTTTATTTTGTTTGGAATAAAAATTGTAGATGTAGTTGTCTTTGGGATTTTTAGCTTCAACTTGGTGGGAAGATATTTTTTCTTTCCATAAAACCCTAGTTTGCATTAGGGCATGATATTTATTATCTAAAAACCCTAGTTGCATTAGGGCATGAACAATGGAAATCCAACGTTTTTATGAAGAAGATGATATTGATGCTCGATAATGGTGGAAAAATTTTAGATCTCGATGTTGTAATGTCTCATGGGGTAAATCCTTGCTTGGTATATGTCTTAAATGGGAATCTTTGTTTTGGTTGGATAAGTTTCGTAAAAAAATGAATAATGAATACACTTGGGATGAAATAGAGCATGCATTCTTGAGTAAATGGGACCCATATTATGTAGATCACCTAAGGGATTTGATCGAAGACTATGAAAAAGAAATAAAATTACTCAAGATGAAAGAGGAAAAGTTCAGGGAAGATAAAAAAGATGTCAGTATGCAGACAGAGGAAACCATACCTGTGGTGGAAGATAAATTAGAAAATGGACAAAGGAATTTGTTTAAATCTAAAAAGTCTATTTTGCAGGTTCATGGAAGCATTCAAAAGGAACAGGTTATTATTTCCATTGACTCTGGTAGCAGATATAATTTTATTAATATTGCTTTGGCTAAGAAGTTGCAATTTCAAGCAACAAAAATTAAGGACATACAGCTAGAGGGTGAGAATGTTAAGATTTTTAACGATTTGAAGACCACCATGGATAAATATGTTTTACATTCAGATTTCTATGCTATTGAGATGGATTATGAGGATATTGTTCTTGGTTATCCTTGGTTAGATTCTTTGGGTACTGTTAACATTAATGTGCAAAAGAAGTTTATGAAGTTATGGTACAGAAAAAAGAAGATAACATTGCAGGATATGTCTTAGCTTGAGGAGCAAGGATACAAGGAAAATCAAGAAGTGGTTGTAGAAGAACAAATTGAAGAACATGAAACAGAATCCAAGAAGGCAATAGTAGCAACAGAGTCCATGAAAGAAGTAGCAGTAACTAATTCAATGGAAATAACATTGCAGGATATTTCTCAGCTTGAGGAGCAAGGATACAAGGAAAATCAAGAAGTGGTTGTAGAAGAACAAATTGAAGAACAAGAAATAGAATCCATGAAGGTGATAGCAGCAACAGAGTCCAAGGAATATTTGATAGAAGATCACAAGGACACACCAAACAAAGATAACATGAAAGAACAAGGTGTAGAAGAATTTATAACAATGAAGCCAAAGGTTGAAAAGTCAAAGAAGGTAGAACATCAAGTAAAGGTTGCACCATATTGCCATCCACACCACCATGAGCGAAAACAATATTGGAGGCATGGTTCAAGGCAACAACATTATGGTTCTACATGTAATCAACAGGGCACCAACTATGGTAGTGTTTGGCAAAGAAAGCATAGTGATCATGGTTTTCAGCATGGTTCATCAGCATCAAGGAACAAGTGGACCTTTCATTCAAGTTATCAAAATACAGCAGCAGAAGCATGGAGCCAACGAAGCAGATTTGGATACTCAAGTAATAAAATGGCATACCAGCATCATCGATTTTCACTTGGATGGATGGATGATCGAGATTGGTACCAATTGCTAACATTGCTTAGCAAATCATACGATCAAATTTCTTCATATGTTTCGAGGACGAAACATTTGTAAGGAGGGTGGCATGGTAGGGTACCTAGGAATAGATATTTGGGGATATATTATTATATTGTATAAGGGTTGGCATTGGCCACACATAACCCAAGGTTGATTGTATTATAATATTATATTATATTATATTATATTATAATATAATATTAGTAGTAGGCTCTCCAAAGTAGAATAAGAATATGGATATATAAAGAAGAGATATTTGTCATTGTAAGGAATTCATATCATTTAGAAGAATCTTATGTAATCGTCGTGCCCACGAAGTGGCCTCTCATCTTGGGAGATCTTTTGGAGTTATTCCTTCCTTAAGGATTATTATTGGTGTTGCCCTACCTTAAGGGTATTATCTATCTCTCTCTCATTTGTGGATTGTTATTGTGGATAATGTATTGTGGATGAATGATTTGATATTTTTGCATATTGGTGAATGGTTCATGTTTAATAATTAAAGTTATGCAACATAAATTGTGGTGTCTCTATTGTGTATGGTGTTTTGTGCATTTCTTTGATTACTGCTATTGATATTGATATATACATTGCATAATATTTATTGGGAAAAAAAAGTAAAAAGTTGTCTTACACTATTCACCCCTCCTCTTAGTGTAAGCTTGTGTTCTTCAAAGTGTATTAAGGAAAAAATATCTCTCTCGAAGAGTGATGAAATTTTGGGTTGTTACACCTTGGTCATAAGTCAGATTACACTTTCAACATGTGATTCACAAGATTTTAGAAGAATTGTTGTTCTTGTTAATTTTTTGGTTTAGATTCATTTTTATATTTCATTGTAAATGGATATATTTTGAAACATTGACATTAATAATAGAAGTATTTGATAATATTATAGCTATAATTATTTGATTCATTATATCAAATAGAAATTTTTAATTTATCCTTTTATATTTTATAGAATTATATGACTTTGTGTTATGAAATTATATATATGTATATCTATGTATGTATATATATATGTGTATATATATATATATACATATATATGTGTGTGTGTGTGTGTTTGTGTATATATATGTATGTGTGTGTATATATATATATATGTATACACATATATATATATATGTATACATATATATATATATATATATATATGTATACATATATATATATATATATATATATATATATATATATATA
>JAQPPZ010015350.1:0-35338 GCA_028583015.1 Wollemia nobilis
TCCCTAGAACCTCCTAGCTACTATCCGAAGAGTGGTTCATAGCTCAACAGATCAACCATTGTGCCTGGCCTGGAGGAGCACCCTACTTTTCTAGTTATACAAACAGTTGTATTAGATTACTAACTGGAGCTATCGGGGCATCAACTATAGCCTGCTACTTCAGATTTGGGGCTAGCAGCACATTAGGATAGAGAGTCTTGGAGAGCTACCACTACACATATCAAATATCGATGACAACCACCAATGCTATGCCACCTACTGGCCTTGTGAGGATGAGGGGTTCAGGAGCAGGACCCATGCTGGTGACATCCAATATTATACTACATAGTTTGCATCACTCAACCCAGATGATATTGAGTTACGGCCATACATGGATTGCCCAACATGGGCTGAGGCGATCGAGTGGCTTCGATAGGCTCACAAATATAGGTGGCTACTTGGTTGGAAGACCGATATTAGACAGTATCAATTCTACTCTCACATCATGCATCAATTTGACATAGTGCAGGACATCCCGGAGATCCCATTTGTGTATCAACACTTGGATTTAGAGTGGGATCTACCATGGATTCAACCTTTGACTCTAGGGAACAAGCCAGATGACTTCTGGAAGTCTAGGGTTGACAAGGCTGCTACCACCCCAACATATGAAGGATGGTGGTCCATGCTCTGATGGTATGGATCTAGACCTCTAGGCAGAGTGCCAAACTAGGTAGAGGCAGATGTGGATCTTGACAAGCGTAAGGTGCACCAGTGGACAAAGGGTAGATGGGGCATAGAGGCCATCGCTGAGGAGTCTCATGAGGTTGACCTAGATGATGAGGCTCCATAGGAGGGTGAGGTCCCTCTTGACAGCATAGAGGGGCTGCTCCTGGACCAGGTTGTTGACTTGTAGAGTCAGCTCGCCTGATATGTTATACAATAGATGAAGCAAGACACCACTATTGCCACTCTATGGGTATAGATGACTGACATATATCATATACTGACACAAGCAAAGTAGTAGATTACTATCCTAATAGCATAGGCCATGGTAGCAAAGACCCAGGTCAAAGAGCTCACTAGTACCTATGACTTGGCACAGGCACAACGGGGTGAGGTAGCAGTAGAGAGGGATCTGCTCAAAGAACATATGAGGATTCTTCCACCCTATCAAGTGATCATGGGACCTCCAGCTAATCTATCAACTATATTTCTAGGAGGTGATGATCCTATGGCAAAGGTCAGATGGCTCACTTCCATCGTAGAGGAGGAAAATGACCTATGCAATGTGAGGGCAACTCACATCTCCCAATTGGAGGGCTACATCAAACTGAGGGATTTAAAGGTGCTTGAGGACATACATGCTACTTGGTCTCAGAGGACCAGATCCAGGATTACAAGGAAGTCTACAACTAGCTCCAGCCAGAGGACTCACAAGATAGAGAGAACGCACAAGTCCTCTAGCACGCATGGCGACAACTCTCACAGGAGCCATAGGGAGATAGGTGCAACATCGAGTCATAGGACTAGCCACCTAGACATTTTGGTATCATGTGTTCTAGGCCTCTTCAAGCTAGGCCGCATACAAGGTCCTCAATAGGGTGAACAACAAGCACCAGAGATGACTGCAAAGTAGGCTTCAAGTCATAGGGCTGAGGGATATGGCGAGAGCTCTAGTTCAGGGGGAGCAGTCCAAAGCTAGGGATCTATCTGATCATAGCTACATTTTTGCATATGTACTATTTTTAGTGTAAGGTCGAGGACCTACACGATTGTAGCCTAAGGGTATTTTGTACTCTTCTAATGTACTGTGAGACACATACATATATATATGATCTGATCATTTATGTCTCATTATGTGTACTTAATTTATATGTTTTGATTTTATGTTTATTTGATGCACATGGATGCAATGCTTATGTTAATTTGATGCTATATGATGTGATGTATGGATGACATGCACTAGATAGCTATTTAATTTATGATGATGATTATATGCAGTGATCTAGATGCTTAGATGTGCGATGTATGATGGATGCATATGGATGCAATGTTTTCTCTTAACGCATATTTGATATTGCTTTATTGTATGCATTAATGTATGTAATGATTTATTTACATGATGGTGATCTAATGTAAATGAACTTGTATGCTTTAATCACTTAAAACATAAGGAATGAATGCAAATATATTTATCAATCTAATGGATGACACCACATAATGTATAAAAATCATGAATGTAATTGAAAATCCTTAAGATAATAATTTAATCAATTAATCACCCATATATGAAATGTAATGAATGCAGTTGTATAATGTGAATGATATAATGTGTCATTCTATTTTAATTTGCACATTTTAAAAATGTGCATGATATAGTCAGTGGCCATCTAAATATTATTTGTAATATCCATCTGGTATCTATCCTATATCTTGATTGTTCTCTATATGATGATGTATCATGGACTCAATACTTTGCAATTTGATGATTTTATATGGTTTGAGATATTTGATATTTTGTTGCTATGAGAGAGATTTTTGAGGTTTTCCATGAGACTCAAACACCCTAATAGACTTATCAAAAGTTGCATACTAACCACACTAGACTTCTAAGATAAAAGGATTTTGCTAGGATAGGCCCTAACTGTTCATTATCCCTGTGTGTGTACATGATTATTTTAATATAAGACACGAGTGTTCCCCAATGTCAGGCAGGATTCATTAAGCTCATTGCTAAGATAGGGGTACCAAAAATGTCTTATCCAATCCCAAGTTTAGATTTTAGTTGGACTAAACCACTAGGCAATGCAGGACACCTAAAGCTAGCTCTTCAACATTCAAACATTGGTTTACCCATAAGCGAGATGCAAGTGTATCAGACATATCATCATGCTTAAGGTATAGTAGTACCGACAATTCTAGAGATTTAGGCTCATTCCTTTCTATCCTTCAATTTTTGAAATACTTGCTCATATGTAGTGAAGCAAGGGAGTCGATTCCATATTCATTTTGAACTATATTTGGATCTTCATTTGATCTCTCGTAGAACTAGATTTTGGATTTTCATTTGATATCCACTCAAAATTTTATTTATGATTTTCATTTGATCTTCACTTTGAACTTGATTTGAACCTATTTTTTGATCTTCATTGGATCTTCACTTTCAGTATTTGCATTTGATAATTTTCTTCAAAAAATTTCCTTTAGGGGATTTACTTGGAAAACTATTTTTGGTATATCGATTGAGGATATCGATATTATGATATCAATATGGGATATTAATCTAGAAATTTGATCTATGATATCGATCTAGGATATCAATCATGAGGATTGATGTGGGATATCACTATAGGATATTGCTCATTTTATCGTAAGCAAGGTATTATGAATAGGGAACTAACATGTCCTTTTACCAACTTCCAAAATTTCCCATACCATCCACACAGAGGGATAAGCACGAATATTCGCGACTTTCATCTTCCCCTAGTCCTTGTTAGGATTGTTTAATTTGTTGATTAGTGATAGGATTATGATATGCTAAGGGCTATACTAACTAAACCTCAACTACAAAAGCAAAGCAAGCTTTCTATCAACTCTTGATAAGACCTCTAAGTATGGTTGAATGACCGAAAAACCCTAGTATATTCTCCATAGCAACAAAATGGGTTGTGTTAAAAAACACAATTACTCATATGAATGATGGATTATGATAAATGAAGATATGCTTGATTTAAACAAAAACATGGTGTCATTTGTAAGACTAACAAACATAATCCCTCCTACTACAGAATGCAATGGATGACAAATGCCTATATGCAATACAGTAATGCAACGAATGCATGTGTGAATGCAAAATGAGAATGTAAAATTCAAATGCAAAATGTAAATGTTTTTGGATTTTATGCTTTACCAATTTTTTTTTTGGGTTTTATTGATTTTATAATTTTTATAAGTTTTGAGCCTCATATCTGACCAAACAGCGAGTACATGCCTTTAGAGCCTTTAGATTGACCAAGTGACTTTTCAACAAAATCCTTGGAGCTTTTTAGGATGACCGAGCGGTTTTAAGCAACCCTTGGAGATTTTGGGGTTTGACCAAAGGGTTTATGGGTACCTTTTGGACATTTTGGGATGACCAAATTATTTTGAAAATCCTTGGATCTTTTGGGTTGACCAAGCAATTTTTCATAAACTCTTGGTACCTTTTGATTGACCAAACTACTCACAGACAATATTGGAGTTTTTTAGGATGACCGAGCGATTATAAGCAAACCCTCAGGGAATTTGACTAACATGACCAAGCAATTTTAGGAACCCTTGGAGCCTTTTGGGATGATCGAGAGGTTTTAAACAAACCCTCAAAGCTTTTTTAGGTTGACCAAAGGGCTTACAAATGTCTTTGGGGCTTTTTGGTTGACAAAACTACTTATGGGAGTGTTTGGAGATTTTTAGGATGACCGAGCGGTTACAAGCAACTATCGAAGCCTTTTACTATGCTCTTTAAGCATAAAACGCCTTAATATGGATGATGTTGAGAGTTTCAGGCTCTTCAACATCCCCTAGCGATGTTAGGCGATAGGTACCCGGACCAATATTTTTAGATATGATGTAGGGTCCTAGCCAATTAGCCGCAAATTTGTCTCACATATCTGGTGGTAAATTAGACTTCGGTTGGTTCTCTTTCAATAGAAGATTCCCAACTTCAAATTCTCTATGGTGGACTTTGATATTGTAAGCTCATTTTAGTTGCTCTTGATAAACGTGGAGATGCTCTAGGGTATTCATGCAATGTTCATCAAGTAGCATCAGTTTATCTAGTCGAGCTTACCGCACGATGTCATCATTGATGAAATATTTCAATGTGATGCACAACATTGGAATTTCTAATTCCAAGGGTATAATGGCCTCAGTGCCATATACTAGTGATAACGGCATTGCCCCAGTGGGCATCCGAATACTAGTCCTGTAAGCCCATAATGCAAGGGGTAGTTGGATATGCCAATCTTTGTGGTTTTCTTGTACCACCTTTTTCAATATGGCCACCATTGTCTTATTTGAAGCCTCAGCCTGCCCGTTTGCTTGCAAATAGTATGGAGTCGCAAAACTGTATTTGATTCTATATTTAGATGTAAAAGCTCTTACAATTTTATTCTTGAAACACATTCCAATATCCGATATTATTTTGGATGGAATCCCAAAATGACTTATGATATGCTCTAGTATAAACTCTGCTATATGAACTCTAGTTGTCGTTGTGAAGGGTATTTCTTCCACCCACTTTGTAAAATACTCGGTAGTCATGATTATGAATGTATGCTAGCCCGATGATGGAGGAGATATCTTCCCTATAAGATCTAATCCCCACTAATAAAATGACCAAGCCGCTTGGATGGGCTATAAGGCCTGTGATGGCAAGTGCGTAAGATTAGCATGATGCTAATATTTAATGTATTTCTTGACATACACATTGCAATCCTTATCCATAGTGGGCCAATAGTAGCCCATTCAAAGGATGCACTTGATGATGGCCATGTCATTGAAATGGCCATCGCATGTACCGTAATGAGCTTTCAAAATTGCCCATGATGCCTCCTGGGGCTCTAAGTAATGGAGGACTCCATCGTAGCCTCATCGGTACAAAATGTCTCCTATTAAGACATATTTAGCCATTTTTTGTTTAAATGTGCATTTTTTGGCATGCGAAAATCCCTCTGGGATTATGCTAAGCTTCAAGAAATCTTTAATTTATGACATCCAATTTTGATAAGCCTCAACTTCGACTGCTAAGACGACTTGCTCCCCCTACGTATGTACGTTTGTAAATGCAAACTTGAAAACAACCCTATAGTGAATGGTAGTGCCATTACCCATAGGAATTTGGGAGGTTAATGACCCCCAGGGTGCCTTCTTAATAAAGTCTTTAGCTTTGCAGAACCATTCAGCTTTTGGTTCTACACTAATCATGTTGATCGATTCTTTGTTATCATAGGTTGCATGCTTTGCTGCTGGATGTGAGAGTGTCATGACATGGATGGTAGTGAAATCAGCAGATAGATTCTAAGGGATTAAATATCCCAAATATGCCATGGTGTCTGCAAACCTATTTGACGATCGAGATATTGCCTCACTGTCATACCATTCAAATTTAGCTAAATATGTTTCAACTAGATCTTTATAGGATTTTAGTACGAGACATCGACACTGAAAGAGCCCCTTGAATTTATTTACTATGAGCAATGAGTCGCCAAAGATGTTCAATCTCTTAATATTCATGGCGACGGTTGTGTGGAGGCCCAGTAGTAGGGCTTCGTACTTAGTGTTTTTGTTGGTGCATGAAAAATCCAATTTAAAAGACAAGGGCATTGGAGCTCCTTGCAGCATGAAGAACACTATTCTGGCACCACCCCCTTGCTCGCACTTCGAACCATCAAATAACAAAGTCATATTAGCATTATTCTCTGGTTCTTCGAGTTGGGTATCTTCAGATATGATGAAGACTGCATCATTTGGAAGCTCAATTGTTAGAGGCCTAATATTTGATAGTGGTGCCTCAGCTAATTGATCTACTATGACCTATCCCTTAATGGACTTCTGGCTTATGAATTCCAAATAAAATTTTGTCAATAGCATGATCCACTTCGTAGTACACATATTATGATAAGTCTTACTCATCATGTACTACAAATGATTATTTTTTGATATAACATATGTCGTAAGACTTAACATATAGTGTCACAATTTCTTTGTAGAGAATACTACTACTAAACACAATTTTTCCACATATGCATACCCAAGCTCATAGGTCACCAAGGTTTGACTAATATAATATATGGCTTATTCTTTGCCTTGCATGTTCTTTTGGGCTAACATGGTTCCCAGTGCAAATTCAATTGTCGATATATATAGTAGAAAAGGCACCTCTGGCCTTGGTGGAGCTAGCACTAGCGGTGTTGCCAAGTATTACTTTATTTTAGTGAAGGTTGCCTTGCAGTCCTTGTCCTAGTTGAATGGGACTCCCTTATGTAGCAGTCAATTCATGGGTCAACATTTATTCGATAGTTTGGTGATAAATCATTTTATCGAGGCTACCTTGCCCTGAAGGCTCCTTAATTCCTTAATATTTGTGGGAGGACATATTTCCAAAATGGCCTTGACCTTCACTAGATCTACTTCGATGCCTCTCTTAGAGATGATGAATCCTAGTAATTTTTTAGAAGTTACGCCAAATACACACTTCTTAGAATTCAGCCTGACATTGTACCCTATCAGGCGATCAAAGACTTTTCTTAAGACCTCTACATGTTCTTCTCACAACAATGAGTTTGCCAACAAGTCATCGATATAATATTCTAGAATTTTGTGAATATAGTCATGAAAAATGTATGTCATGGCCCACTAATATGTGGCACCAATATTTTTGAGGCCAAATGGCATAACTTTGTAGCAAAATTTTACCCATGGCGTTATAAACATGGTTTTATGCTGGTCTTCAGGTTTAATCTAAATTTGATTGTAACCAAAAAAACCATCCATTAAGGAGAGCATTTCATGACCTATAGTTGCATCTACGAGAGCATCAATATTGGGCAATGTAAATGAATCTTTGGGTGTTGCCTTATTTAGGTCTCTAAAATCTGTGCAAATATGAATTCTTCCATCGGGTTTTCCCACAGGTACCATATTGGATACTCATTCTGGATAGTCGATGGAGATCACAAATTCCACATCCAAAAACTTTTGTAGCTCATCTTTCACCATTAAGGATACTATTGGGTGAATTTTTCTAAGCTTTTGCTTGACCAACTTCTTTGTCAGATCTAGCGAAAGGTTATGCGTAAACAATTTTGGGTCTAGACATGGCATATCCTTGTACGTCAAAACAAACAAATTTGGTCTCTCTTTCAGTAGAGGGATGAGGGTGGTCCACTCATATGGAGTGAGACTCTCTCCAAATTTAACATTCTTTACACTGGTGAGATCATTACTGATATCCACTTCAAATGTTTCCTCTACTGACATATGTGATCCCTACTCAAGCTAGTGAGGCATAGTAATCAGATGGATGTCATCAATCGGGTTTATTAGTTCAGCATTGGAAGCATTTTCGGCATGATAAACATCATATGCATAGCCTGGCATAAAATGGAAAGGTTGCAACATTTCTTCATTAGGGAAGAAATCTTTAGGCTCAACGGGTGAATCAGTACGATCCTAGTCGATAGCATCTTTGTTAAGATACAACAGTTTGGATGGATCTATTGATTATGGAGTGGAGTGGTTAAATCAATGGAGACCATGTTTATGGAATGGAATTAATCTCCAAGACCACACGGACTGACTTCTACAAAATCTATGTAATCCTCATACCTACGATCTAGCTCTAATGGCACAGACACAAAGGGGTCTTCCTTGTGAGGACTATGAACAACCGGATCCTCCCTATGCACTGACTGCAAAATAGGATCATTTGGCTCATAGAGCTCCATGTAGATTGGTGAAAGGGGATTAACCAATCGATGAATTTGATCCAAGTTTAACCATTTTGCTCTCACACAAGGACCAACATGTAACTGTTGATAAACCTCATCAATGTCTATGGGTTGATGATGGTAACGCAAATAAGGAGGACCAAGGTAGGCCATATCTAGCTCATATTCTTTGTCACTATCATAATAGAATCCTGAATTTGCCCCTACTCCTAGGGGATGCTCTAGCAAGTGCAGCCCCATGAATCTGAATACTTGATCGTTGTCATCACTTTCTAGATAATCTGGATAATTGTATCATAAGTGTGACATTGCCAAGAAATCTAGCTTTGCTTCTTCCCCTAAATAATAAACATTGGGAAGGATCTCTTCGATAGCTTGTATCACTTCAACAGACAATAAATGATGTGCATTCTAGGGCCTTTCATAGGCACCTTCGACTTCATCCCCAAATTCATCATCATTTGAGGATTCCTCATCTGCATCATAACCTAGTCCACTCATATCGAAGGTGTACTCCACTCCATATTCATTACAAATATTTCCTAGCTCGAGATCGCATACAGTAATGGGGTTACACTCCTACACGTTTGTGTCATCAACTGCATCATAGGTTTGGTGTCCTAGGTGATCTCTAGGGTTCAGTATTGTCTCTGCCTGCTCAAGAAGCCCTTCATGATGATCTTCGAGTGGCTCCATAGTGACAACAAATATCATAGGGTGATTCCTCCAGAATATAGAAGGATTCGGATGATATGGATTAAAATACACATTGTCCGCCATACTAAGATATAGACGATCTAGGGATGCTACAAGCAGATCGTCCTGCCCCCATATCTATAACCCTAAACTAAACCTATCAGTAACTAATTGATAATGAGGTTCCAATAGAGTCCTTAGTACTTATTCAAAGAGACCAAGGCCGTATCCATGCCAATGATACAACTCGAAGATACACATGACATACTCTAGATTGGACAGATAACGAATGTTTACCGTGAAATGCTTGTCGTCATCTTCATTTATGGGTTGTCACATTAGAATCTAGTCTAGCCTTGCATAGATGAAGTTAGTTTGATTAGGTGGATCTCCCAATGGAACCACCGATCCAACCGAGTAACGATGAGTGGATGATCGGCCCATCTCTTGCATAGTATTTAGAATAGGTCCAAAGGTTACATTCTGCACAAGGTACTCACCTAATCTGATGTTGGTGAGATGTACTGTCAGCCGCAGTGCGGATGACCCTACTAAATATGCAGGAAAGGTAGGCTGAGGCCCCTCCTTGGCTTTGTCTTTGGATTCCTCAACTTCCATAGGAGTGGGAATCTCCTCGATGAATGTTTCAGGCTCACGCTCATTCTATTTCTCACCCATTTTCATCTTCAACTTCCTATCATATTGATGCATGAATGATGCCAATGGTTTTAGGGAAGTGGCAGTGGTGTTCTCTAATCTATGTGACACAAATGGCATTGGTAGAGCACATACTATTGGTTTGCCTCCTGGCTTCTTTATCGGTGATGATGACCGAACATCCAGGTGCGTTGATGGGAGTATGAAACCCCCAAGCAAATCTTCTAGGTTCACAAACTTAAATGGTTCTTCGTTTGATGCCACTACGTGAACCTGTCCCTCATGAATATAATTCACACAATGATGTAATATCAAGGGAACACAATGTATTTCATGAATCCAAGACCTACCAAGTAATATTTTGTATTGCATGGTCCCTTCTATCACATGACACATCACCAAGATGGTCTTCAATCATGGGTAGGATAATTGTGCCAATAGTCAAACATAGTGCATCGTTAAATACTCTCAATGTAAATGTAGTGGGCACAATGTGTGATTTAGGTAGCTTCAAATGACTCAACGCCTTGGTCGTTATTATGTTGATCGATGAGCCAGTATCGATCAAGACCCTTTTAAATGGCATGTGATTAACACATACGATTATGTGCAATGACGAGTTAGTTGTGGTTGTAGAAACTATCCTTATCTCATGATCCTAAAATTGGATCATCGATTCCTAACACTGTTGTACATGTCCTAAAGAATTAGTAAATGTCTACGCATCCTAGGAATGTACTTAAATGGACCTCAAAATATCCATAAGTGTCTCCCTATGCCTCAGGGATTGGTGTATTATCTCATATATCGACAACTTCATAGGAGTTATCTACAGGTTTTGGACCAACCTGCTCCTTATGGTCACCACCGATCTTGTTGGTGGGCCTGGAATATTCTACATCGATCACTGATTTGGCATGGCTTGTATTTGAATGGGAGTACAAGGTTGATTCTATTTTTCATATCTCCCATATCTAGTGAAAAAATTCACCATGCCTACGAACCCCTAGGTAGGTAGTTCAACTCGTACCTGGTTTACCTAGCCAACATTATTGTGAGGTGCCTCATGATCTAGCAAGGGGTTTTGCAAATCCCCATATTCTAATTATCGAGCACCTGTGGGTTGTGCAACACTACAAGCTCACCTTTGTCAATCATATTTTGCACCATGTGTTTGAAAGTAATGTCATGACATTTCATTCAATGAAAAATACAAAATAGATCTTCGTGGTACCCCTTTGATTTGGGTTGATTGGGATCTACCATATTAATTTTGAGCAATCTAATTACCTTGGCCTTGCACAATTGATGGAAAATTGATGTCATTGATTTTGTCAATGGTGTGAACTGGTGAGGTGGGCGTTGATATTTGTTCTTGCCCTTATAATTGTTGTTGCACTTTTCATACTATGCAGGAGGAGGTTGGGCCTGATAATTTTGTTTTTGTTACCTATTATTCTCCCTCTGGAGATTCAACACCACTTGATTCACATGGGCCTGCTTGCCCTGTTGTTTTGTGGTACTCTTCTTTTGTCCCTCTCTCCTATTCTTGAGCTTCAAGTTGCCTTCCTGCAAATTGATATCCTCAATCACTTTGGCTTGCACCAAAGCCTCTTCAAATGTAGTATACTACTGTAGTTTTAGCAGTAACGAGATGTGCTTGGCATAACTCTTTGTAAATATTTGGGTTAACTTTGTGGCAGGAATAGGGAATGGCAACTTCACCATTAGTATCCTCTATCTATTTTCGTATTGCTCTATTGGCTCATTATCATGCTAAGCTAGCATAGCCAGATCAAAAATATTGGTCTGTTTCTTGATGCCAAAGGAATAGCATTCAAGAAAGGCATCATCTGATTCCTTAAAACTGGTTATGCTATGTTTCTTTAGCTGATTGAACCACTCCCGGGCTGAATCAAAAAGTGTCATGATGAACGTATGTAACAACAATGCATCATTGCTTGCTATCTGAAAACAAGCATCCTAAAAGCTTGTGATATGTTCCTGTGCATCTTCATCACCCTTAAAATTGTCTAACCTGGGCATATAAAAATACTTAGGGTAAGCCAGAGTAGGCATCGAAGGATCCAAAGGCTCATTATGAATTTTCTTTAATATCGGCTTTTGAATAGCCGCGCCTTGTCTCTCAATGGCTTTGATCTTCTTGGCTAAGGCCTTATAGGCCTCCAAAGATAGAAATTCCTCTTACCTAAGTTGATGTGGAGGTGGCTTACGAGGTATTGTCTTCCTCATACAAGATGGATGGAATTGATCTTCCTCCTCAGATCGAGAGCTCTCAAGATATTCTTGCTCGTATCCATCTCCTTTTGCTTCTTCATGCTACCTCTACCTCTGATTATCGAGCGACGATAATCACTCCCTTTGTCTCTTTTCTCTTGATGTATATCCGCTTGCGACAAAGCCTTCCTATATACACACTCGTTATGCTCATCATGAGGATATAGGCTAGCCCTAGCTAACCTCTCTATGCATGTGCTGCTCATATAGCCTCTGTCTAATGAGCCTCTACACTTGAATATTCTCATCTTTAATACACTGCATCTCTAGGTGAGCATCCTAAAATTGATCTTGGAGGAGTTGGTGTTTCTACTTCGATACCAGTCGATGCGATCTATCGATCTAATCGGTCATGGGAGGCCTATGGTATCCCTGCTCTATGCGAGTGACCTTGTGGGTTCTATACCCATCAGACTGATGTGTTGTACCTTTGCCTCTATCTATGAAAATGGCATTGGCATCTTGTTGTGTCCTATACTATGAATCACCATGCGTAGATAGCGGGTGTGTGACATGAGGGTGCTTAGAAGCCTCCCCATGCTCTCTAGTACTCTTGATGACACTCACGCTATGCTCACTCGAGGCACAAGTGGGTGGAATGGAAGGCTTGCAGCCTAGTTGTTCTAAAACACTACCTAGACCCTCTAGCTGTATAGACTACCACCGCTCATGCAGTGGTGTACCATTAACTCCCACCTTTGATATATCAATGGTGATCTTGTGTGGTGGACCACACATGGGAGTATGGTTAGACCTATCCTCGGTAGTGAGCCTGTCTGCCTGCCCCTAAATGGATGGATATCTAGTCCTTCTATACTTAGAAGGTGGAGTCATGGATCCTCCTATGGACTTAGTACATAGGGGTACCAACCAGGTCCCCTACACAACAAACTCTTTGATTGATCGTATGGACGCGTGTGTAGTACGATCTCGATAATGGATTTCAAGTGGAGCACCCTCATGCTGAGAGGCTCCCTGTTCTATATTGTTCCTAGAGGAGTAAACTAAAGCTCCTCTATCCGAGGTATGCTCTACAGGCTCTGCTTGTGTCGAGTTATCTCCTATGATACTTGCCGAACAACATTCGATTTGCTCATGTGGTTGAGGAATTGACACGTGCTGTTGTGACTTGGTTAGGGGTTGGTCATCAGCGTTAGGTTTAGATCTTTGCTGAATACCCTATGTATCCACCATTTTAAACCTATCATCTAGATGTATCTTTTATTATTAGGAAAATAAGGTATAGAATAATGATTATCTCGTATTAAATTTTGAAAGTGAGTCCTAAACTGTTTGATGTGTTTTCAAAATTTGTTGTATCAGTGTAGAAACTCTTATCGTGTTTTGTAAAACTTGTTAGATTTTATTCTTAGTTTAATGGCTTTCACCTATACGCTCGTAGCTCGACAACTTGGCTATGAACTCCAAGTCACGTAATCCAACCTATAATGTGTGGTAATGAAGCCCACACATGATCAGGGAGCACAGGTCCTCCCAAATCCTCACCTATTTTCTCCCAGTCAGCGTTATACCCTTCGAAGAGAATACATGTAAATGTTCCAGAGTACAAAAGGTTCTCGGATCCGGTATTGGTCTAGTATCCAAAAGGTTCACGGGATTTGGGCCAATGGATGGAAGTTACGCCCACCATCGTTGAACCCTACTAGTGGTTGGATGTTAAGCCCAACTCACTAGCATTTAAGTTCCAAGTGGTGTGTGTGGTTCCTTTTAATTTGCATGAAAGAGAAATGCATAAGACAACATTCAAATGATTTTTCTCTATATATAATGCAAGAAAAAAAGAACGTTTCACATTAAGAAAGTATGCATGATTAATTTCATATGATATTTAGACAATGCATACTAACTATGAAATGGACACTGATCAAGCCTCAACCAAGAAAACAGAATACAAAAGACATCCTAGCACGCTCGAGACTAGGGCGGACTACACTCAGAGGTCCGTTGTTCCTAGCAACATCTAGTAAAAACCTAAAAATGAAAGACCTAAGAACTTATGCACATATTTCCAATTGTGTTGTCTTTCCTAATTAGTCAAATTTATTTTGCATTCTAGAATTTAATAGACAATGAAAATAGACACAAAGAGTGATAGTGGGACCTACCTCAAGTCATCATCTGAATAAGCTTTATCCCTCTGTTATTTGATGTGTCTATTGGAAACTGTAGGTCTAGTCTACGGTTCTGACTGTGGCCTACGGGTTGAACCTACAGTTCAATTATTGGCCCATAGCTGATAGCTACAGTCTGTACCTGCAAGTTCAAAAATACAAGAAATGACAGTCAGATCACTTGAATTGCAGAGTTCCATCATGATCGCATTCTAATCTAACCAAAAAGCGTACACCCATATACTGTACTATATCGTATTCATTCATTCAAAGCATAAAATAATGACAAGATTGCATAGATTCAAAAAAATAAGTGTTTCTTATATTAATAATTGCAAATAATCCCCAATTACAATCATACCCCTCTTAGGGTCACTCGAATGATGATACAATTAATACAATGACAAAGCCCTCAACAGGGTAGGCACACTAATGTTGCTTTTCAACTAGTGATGAACTACTCTAGGGTGGAGTTGCCCTCTTCTTCACATTGGGGAAGGAACTTGATGGTTGAATCTCCTTTGAATTTGTTCCCTGCAAACAAGAAACAACATAAAAGTGTCAAAAAGACATGCAGCCTCTCATGATGAGGTCCTTTTAGGAAAAATGCATAAAGTTACCATTAAGAATGTATAATCAAGAAAGCATGAAAAACATCTTTAAACTGCATTAATTGGATCAAGATTTATGGAATTGCATAAAGAAATATAGCATCTAAACAATGAATGGACTAATTACGTGAAATAGAGCATGAAAGCACATAAAGAATCCATTAAATCCTACTTAATGCAAATGCAATGAAACTATTCTAAATCTAATTCTACTGGTTAGAAATCTTCTAAAATACAACTAAACCATGGAAATGACTAATCTAAACTATCTAGCCAGACAAAAATAGAAACAATAAGAGGCAATACCTCTGTTGCAAACCATAGCTCTTGTGAGCGGTCAACACTATAAACCTGTTGGTCACGAATCTACCACAGGAAAGGATTTTATACATTTATACGCCCTAGACCCGGCCAACATTGAAATGCCGAGAGAAAGAAACGTCTCTCGGACCAATCTCCAAAGAGGGCAGGTTCTTGTACTAGTCTAAAATAGTTTCAGATAAGAGTTGCAGGAAAGGAATTAACAAAGATGCGGAAATAAATAGAAAATAATGGAAAGAAATGGGAAATGAGGCCATAGGCCGACAGTTGATTGGAAGAAAACTTCAGACAGCAAAAGGTTCTCAGACTGAATCCCAAAACTAAATAGCAACTAATTCTTAGAATTCATACATAGAAATTAGATCACACATCAACCATGGGTTTGCCTTCAAAACTACTTCATACGAAAACACAGCCAAATTCATAACAACAGAATTTAACTTATACTTTATGCAGAAGCAAATTGTACAAAAAGTAACATGAACATTCGGATCACAACTCCAAAGGACTCAAAGAATAGAGCAAAATGCATCTGGGATTTTTGCTTTCATATTTTGGAAAAGGTCTTCCTTCCCCTATATATCTCTATCAAGGAAAGAGATGTACATTCATATTTATAGAAGTTCTGCCTCTTTCCTTTTTGAATCGTAGCATTTAAGACATGAAACAGATTTTCTTGAGATCTACAAAATATACAACAGAAAAGAGAAACGATCCCTCAAAATCTGCCTTGAAGAAATCACGTTCCCTATTTTAATGGATCAAAACTAAAAATTGAACAAGAACAAGGGAAGAGCTTTTAATAATTGGAGGCATCTTCAATTCTGGAAGCTTCAAAAACCATCTGATTTCACACGTTCTCCAACCTTGAGCACATAGGTAAACAACGAAGCATTTAATTTTGGAGTCTCCTTATCGGGCCTTTATTGCTGCTTTCTGGCACAAAAATGTGACAGGTCACGAAAATGCGACATGTCACGACATCGCGACAATTTTTTGCCTTAGCCTTTTGTCTACATTTCAAATCATGAAAACATGACATGTCACGATATCGTGACATGTTTCTCTTACTTTGCCCTTCTGTCGCCTTTAGTCACGAAAACACGACATGTCATGAAATCGTGACATCTTTTCTTGTTCGACCTCTATCTTCTTGCACTTCTATGAAAATGCGACAGGTCACAAAAATGCGACATGTGAAATCGTGACGTTTTTCTCCTCTTTGAACTTTGCTGCCTTCTTCCCGCGAAATAGTGACAAGTCATGAAACTGCTACATGTCACGATTTCATGACAACTTTGCCTTGGCGCTCCCCTTTGTCGCTTTGAACCGCAAAAACGTGACATGTCACAAAAATGTGACATGTCACGATTTTGCGACAGTTTTCAGCCTTAGCCTTTTCTTGGTTTAGACGCCGTGAAAACGTGACAGGTCGTGAAAATGTGACATGTCACGAAATCATGACATCTTTATGTCTTCACCCGCTTCTTTGTCTTGCATCGTGAAATTATGACCTATCGCGATATCGCGACAATTTTGCGTTGACTGTTCCTCTTGCTGTCGTTGACCACGATTTCATGACAAGCCATGATAACAAGACATGTCGCGATATCGCGACAAGTTTTGTACTTAGCCTGTTTCTTCGTTGGACATCGCAATTTCATGACATGTCGTGATATCATGACATTTTTAGTGCCTTGCTCTGTTTGACCACTTTGACCATGATTTCACAACACATCGCGATATCGCGACATTTTCCATCTTTGTTTTCTCTCTCCTCCTAGACCTGCGATAATGCGACATGTCATGATATCACGACAATTTTTGGTCAACCATCCTTCTTTTCTTTGACCGCAATACCGCAACACGTCGTGATATCATGACATTTTTCTTACTTTCCTTTAGCAATAACAAAAAAAGAAGGTAATGTGGCAAAAATGCCAACATTCTTGGTGGCTCGCGGGGTATATAGTTTTTCTGTATGCACAAACCTCAGGCCTTAATCCATTGGGCAACAGAGTCAAAAAAAATAGGAGGAGCAGAATTAGTAAGTGCAGGTTGATGCTGGACGTGTCTGTGGGCTGTTGCAACAAACTCTTACTGGCTCTCAACATTCAAAACAGAACCTTCAGTAGAAATCTGAGAAAGAACAGAACTTCCTTTATTCCTGTAACTACTTTATTTGGCCTAGCTCAGATGAGCTGGGCAATCGCCAGGTGCTATGAGAGGAGTCTCCATGGCAATGGTGAAAAGCACCTGGGTTGCAAAAATGGAAATGAATGGAGTGATGACCGGCAGATGTGCAGGCCACGAAACGGGAATGGTGAATGATGGAAGGATGAAATATGGAGGAGTGGAAGCGATAGATACAACAATTGAAGAGGGCGCTACTGTGCTACCAACTACTAGGATTTCATGAAAACAGATAATGAAATGGAAGTGGATGAGATGAAGAAAGTGGTGGGAACTGTGGAAAAGTGCTAGAAAAATAACAAATTGGAAGAAAGGGGAAATGAAGAAACGAGAATATTAGAAAGGGGAGTAGAAACAATAGTAGTGGCTTGATTATGTACAGAGGAATAAGGAGTGGGAAAGGAAGGGAATGAAGATAGGGAAATAGAATGAAGGAGTAGAGGAAAGCCACTACCTGCTGGGAAGGAAGAGGAAGAGAGAAATAACCATACCTGCGGGCTCATATACAGAAGGAGCCAAAGTCGACGAATTTTGTACACAGGGGAACTCCCGCAAGTGAATTTTTTTTCTTTTTTTTTTGCTTTTTCTTTTACAGAATAGAATGAAAACAAACATCTAGTGCCCTCAACACTTTATTTACTAGCCGAACTATTTACAATATTTACAAAAGTTTACGACATGATTGGCATGCCGCTACCACAAACCCAGCTTCGGATGTTATCCAGTGAATCTACAGTGTTCGGACCAAATCTGATTGTACTTGAGTCGATGCTCAGATTCTTTATGCTCCAAGGTCCTTTCCTTGATGATGGTAGCTTCTTTCACCTGATTGAAAATCAGTTCAGAGTCACCAGAGGGAGAGATAAGAACAATGTCTGCTCCCGCACCATTCGTACATCGTGCTCCCTTAGAACAGAGCTTTTGGAGCTGGTCTTAACTATCATCGTACTTTGCTTTAACCCTTTCAGGTTTCACAATGGAGTAACATCCCAAGTCAGTTTCTATCATGACATTGAAATTGGCCATAGAAAATTCTTTGTCTGGGCAGAGCTCTTCCAAAGTTTCTTCCATTAAATCTAGTTCATCGAATTCTTCACACATCATATGTACCGAATTTCCTAGCCTATCTGCATCATCTATTTTCTCCACATGAAAGGTGGAAGGCCTCTCATTGAAAATCTTCACCTTCTTACCTTTATGGATCACCTCCAAATGAGAATAATCCAAAGAAAGGTAACCCCCAAGTTTAGCCGTGAATTCTTGAGAGAGACACATACCAAAACAGGGCTCTACATCCACTACTATGATCTCCTGGATCACATTAATCTGAGGCAAGGCATGCAGGGAGATTGGAACATCCTTGATTATGCCCACCATCTTCACTGAAGTACCATCTAGCTACAAAAATCCCATGCTATTCCTTGTGTATTCCATGCCCATGGCATCACATACTGCCTTAGGCATGACAGTAGTCGCTGCTCTTGAGTCAACGAGGCAGTTGTGCACCACATGTCCATTCTCAATGACAGATAAAACAGTGGTGGTCTATTCTTTCCAGTGACTGAGGAGGTCAGATCTTGAGCCATGAATACCTGGGCTGGAGCCTTTCCCTTACTTTGTGTGGTTTTTAAGGATTCTTGTAAGAGATCCACCTGTCCAGGCAGCTGCAATGTGTTGTACAAACTTATCTTGGCTGGTATCTTTTTAAGCTCTTCAACGATGTTGTATTCCACTAAAATTGGCTCTGTCCCTCCACTAGCAAATTTAAATCTGCTTCTGTAGTGCTAGGTGGACTCCACTCACTGTCGTTTAGTCAAGGATGGGTACCGTAACTTCTCTCTCGCTTATTCTTTCATTTTTGCTTGTGGCTAGGAGGAAGAAGCCTTAGCTTGCAAAGGCAAATCCTTCGACAAAATAGGTGGGTCTTGTTACGGAGCTGGAGGATCATGAGTCTTTGCAGGTGTTTGTTGCTTCGTTGCTGGCACAGAAGGTACTTTCAATAGCTTCATCTCAGCTGGATCTACCACCATTGGTTTTTTTTCACTACGTGTCAGAACTGCCAGGCATTCCTCAAGAGACTCCATGGAATTAAGATCGATGGAATTAAGATTCACCTCTTGAATCATGATTATACGGCTCCCTGCAAGAACTTGTAAATAATTTTGGTGGAACATGCAGGTGGACTCATCATGTGGATCGTTGCATGAAGAACACCAGTAAGACGGCTCATGTGAAACATCATAAGGGCCAGCCTCTTCACTCACCAGGATCGCTGAGTTCCTCTCAAGTACTTTCTCTATAGCCTTGCTAGGAGTAGCCTACTCTCTAGTTATTGACGGAATGAATATTCATGGTAGAGAGTTCCTTTTTGCCTCTTTCCTCTCCAAAGATGTCACCTTGTTAAAGAGAGATTTCATGGCCAACTGAATTTCTTTCAAAATAGCCGATTGAGGATCTGGGCTTGAGGACACAGGCGATGCCAGTAGAGGTAATGGACCTGGTGGAGAAGGTAATGCAGGAGTTGGAATTGGAGAAGTCAACTATGGAATGGGGATCATAGGTACTGGATCTATAGGATGATTCCATGAAGATGCAGGGTACATGGATGGGGCAGTGTTAGCTGTGGAGGATGCACCTGTATGCTGGTATTGCGGAAGCTCAAGAAAAATGGGCATAGTCATTTTCAAAGGTAATTTCCCAATGACAATCATATCAGCCTCAGCCTTCTGTGCCTGGGTATACAGTGCAGGAAAGGTCTAAACATTGGACATTCTAATATCCATACCAATATATGAGTGAAAAGCCCTAAGAAAGTACAATGTCGCTTGTTCATTAGTAGGGCAGAGACCATCAGGGACTCTTTGCCAGGTTCGGGAAAACCTAACATTGAAATCCACTATTTCCTCTTGAGGATGCCTCTTGATATTAGCAAACTGATGCAATAAAGAAAACGGGTCCACTTGCTCATTGAAACCTTGGATTAGCATATCTGCTAATTGATCCCATGAATTAATGGAGTTAGGGGGCAAGGATCTATACCAGTACAATAACTTACCATGGAGTGACAGCACGAGCAATTTGATCATGAAATCTTCGTCTGTGATATTATGAATTGTTGCCAAGGATGCCACATCTGACACATGCTCATACATCGTCTTCTCGATTCCATTGTATGTAGGCGAAGCCTTCAATTTTGTAGTAGGAACTAGATTTTGAAAAGGCAGGTCTAACGCTCCTGAATGATTCCAAGCAGGAACTCAACGTGGAGGAGGTTGTTGACCAGCCATTTGTGCTGTTGGATTTGAAGGTACTAGCAAACTCATAGCAATACTGGGAGGAGTCAAAGATGGCACAAATTGACCCACCACCTGCGAAGAGGTAGCAAATGATGGATTCACAGGACTTACCAATATTGAGTGCTCCTTCCAATCTTGAATATCGATCTCAAAGAATTCAACTGGATCTTTCGATTCTTTGGCTCTTGATCTTGTGATCATGAAGAAACGATGTCCACTAGCTTCACGATTGAATACTTCCAGGTATTATACAGTCGTCCTTAGCAGATTCACCAGATGAACTTACAATCTCCGCTTTTGAGGTCAAGACAGTTCATCAAAAATATTGATTCCTCTGGGTTGTCAAAATATGTGGATCTTTTTGAGACAGACATAGTCTGTCCCACCGGGCGTGCCAAAAATGTTGGTCACAAATCTACCATAGGAAAGGATTTTATACATCTATGCGCCCTAGACTCGGCCAACATTGAAAGGCCGAGGGAAAGAAACATCTCTCAGACCAATATCCAGAGAGGGTTGGTTCCTGTACTAGTCTAAACTAGTTTTAGATAAGAGTTGCATGAAAGGAATTAACAAAGATGCAGAAATAAATAGAAAATAACAGAAAGAAATGGGAAATGAGGCCACAGGCTGACAGTTGATTGGAAGAAAACTTTAGATAGCAAAAGGTTCTCAGACTGAATCTTGAAACTAAACAACAACTAATTCTTAGAATTCATACACAAAAATTAGATCACACATCGACCATGGGTTTGCCTTCAAAACTACTTCATACGAAAACACAGCCAAATTTAGAACAACATAATTTAACTTATACTTTAGGCAGAAGCAAATTGTACAAAAAGTAACACATGAACATTCGGATCATAACTCCAAAGGACTCAAAGAATAGAGCAAAATGCATCTGGGATTTCTGCTTTCATCTTTTGCAAAAGGTCTTCCTTCCCCTATATATCTCTATCAGGGAAAGAGATGTACATTCATATTTATAGAAGTTCTGCCTCTTTCCTTTTTGAATCGCAGCATTTAAGACATGAAACATATTTTCTTGAGATCTACAAAATATACAACAGAAAAGAGAAACGATCCCTTGAAATTTGCCTTGAAGAAATCATGTTCCCTATTTTAATGGATCAAAACTAAAAATTGAACAAGAACAAGGGAAGAGCTTTTAATAATTGGAGGCATCTTCAATTCTGGAAGCTTCGAAAACCATCTGATTTCACATGTTCTCCAACCTTGAGCACATAGGTAAACAACGAAGCACTTAATTATGGAGTCTCTTTATCGGGCCTTTATTGCTGCTTTCTAGCGTGAAAATGTGATAGGTCACGAAAATGCAACATGTCGCGATATCATGACAGTTTTTTGCCTTAGCCTTTTCTCTACATTTCAAATTGCGAAAACATGACATGTCGCGATATCGTGACATGTTTCTCTTACTTTGCCCTTTCGTCGCCTTTAGTCATGAAAATGTGACATGTCACAAAATAACGACGTCTTTCCTTGTTTGACCTCTATCTTCATGCACTTTCGTGAAAACACGACAGGTCACGGAAATGTGACATGTCACGAAATCGTGACATTTTTCTCCTCTTTGAACTTCGCTGCCTTCTCCCCGCGAAATCGTGACAAGTCACAAAAATGCGACATGTCGTGATTTCATGACAACTTTGCCTTGGTGCTCCCCTTTGCCAATTTGAACCGCGAAAATGTGACATGTCGCAAAAATGCGACATGTGATTTCACGACAGTTTTCAGCCTTACCCTTTTCTTGGTTCGGACGTCGCAAAAATGTGATAGGTCACGAAAATGCGACATGTCGCAAAATCGTGACATCTTTATGTCTTCACCCGCTTCTTTGTCTTGCATCACGAAATTATGACCTGTCACGATATCACGACAATTTTGCATTGACTGTTCCTCTTGCTGCTATTGACCGCGATTTCATGACAAGCCGCGATAACAAGACATGTCACGATATCGTGACATGTTTTGTACTTAGCCTGTTTCTTCGTCAAAAATCATGATTTTATGACATGTCGCGATATCATGAAATTTTTAGCGCCTTGCTCTATTTGACCACTTTGATCGTGATTTCACAACACGTCGCGATATCACAAAGTTTTCCATTTTTGTTTTCTCTCTCCTCTTGGACCTGCGATAATGCGACATGTCATGATATCGCGACAATTTTTGGTCAACCCTCCTTCTTCTTTGATTTGACCATGATACCACAACACATAGCGATATCGTGACATTTTTCTTACTTTCTTTTAGCAATAACAAAAAAAGAATGTAATGTGGCAAAAATGCCAACAAAACTGTGGCTGAAAGCTGCGGTTAGCAATCTGATAGGTTTACCCTCAATTTAAGGGTAGTGGGCTTGATCTCCTTGTCCAAATTGATGTTCAATGGCCGCCTTGGGTGTCCTCAAACTGATTTGGTGGTTGATTCACTTTGAGGGGCCTTCGTTTGCCTGAATATGTGCTTATTGGCTCTCCTAGGCTCCTAGGGCATCCATAATGTAATTCATCATAAATCTTGGTAAGTAGGTAGGGGATAAGTGCAATAACTCTCTCTCAGTATATTCGGTTGAGTGTACAATTCAATAGGGCTTCGCTGCTCAAATATCCAATGCTCTCTCTGATTAATTATCTTAATTTTAAGGGGTACTTATAGGACTACCCAAGGGCTAGGGGTGGCTTCATGGAGAAGCCAAGATCAAGAAGGGGTGGGCTTCCATCCTCTAACCACCATCTTCTAGATCAAATGGTCATTCAAATCGATTTCTCTTAGATGAAGGCCAACTAAACTTTAATTAAGATTGTAGGTTACAGTTGCGGTCTAGACTATAAACCACAGGTCTCAGCCATGGTTTATCCTATATATCGCAGGCCTAGGCTATGGTTCAGACTGATTAGGTCAAGGAGCCCAAATTGAGTGGTTAGAACCACTGCTCTATCTTGGAGTCTGTTGAAGATCCTCCATATGGTCTTGTAGCTTGTCCATATGAGTAGTCGCCCTCGACATGACGTATTTTAGGTGTCTACAATAATACACAAGAGGATGAAGAGAGAGTCACAAAATTAAGGAGACTTAGTCTTAGCACTCCCATCCAAATCTAGCCTTAGCAAAGCAATAACTTTACAATATATTTACCAGCACCCACTGGAAGGAGCACCTACCCCCTATTTTATCTGCACCAACAGAAAGGAGCACCAACCCCTGATTTACTAGCACCAAATGGAAGGAGCACCAACCCCTGTTTTATCTGAACCAACAGAAAGGAGCACCAATCCCTGATTTACCAGCACCAACTAGAAGGAGCACCAACCCCTGTTTTATCTGCACCAACAGAAAGGAGCACCAACCCCTGATACCAAGCAACAACTTGGACTTCAATTTTGATTCTGCAAGTTTTTATAGGAAAATACCTTCGCTTTTACAAGACCCTGACTGGTCAATTGCTTACTCGATCTCTCACACTGTTTGCAAGACATGCACTTTTGCTGCACTGCTACAGCCAAACTTAGCGATCGACTTTTCCCTTTGCTCTTCTCTGCACACTCTGATTTCTCTACACACACTTTGCACACTCTATGTCGTTATAGCCGAACGATCATATTCGCCCTTTGCACACTCTGCTTGCTTTGCACACACACTTCGCACACTCTACGTTGTTACAGCCGAACGATCATCTTTGCCCTTTACACACTCTGCTCTCTGTGTGCTCTCACTTCACACTTTAGCTCGATTTAACATGACTTGATCTCTACGCACTTGTAGGTGTATTTCACACACATTCAATGATGCCTCAAATCTCCAAACAACCCTCCTTTTATAACAAAATTTTCATGATGAAAAAACTAATCTTAGTCGGCTATCATAACAAATGCGAACCCTAATCTTTGTTGACTATCATCACAACTATAAAACCTAATCTTAGTCGGCTGACATCGGTCTTCGTCGGCTTCAACTCATGAAGATATTCAATAATTCTACCACTCGAAGATTTCATTCGGTAATAGTCCCTATAGCCGTTGCACTGTCTTTTGTTCACTCTTCATATTTTAGCTGCATGAATTCACTCTATATCTGCCCCTGTAAATGCCATAGTGATATTGGTCCACTGTCATACTTCTCATTTTAGTCGGGTTCTTCTTCTTGTCTTGTGCTCAAACGACCTGTCATGAAATCATGACATTTTTGCCTTTGTAGTTTCTTTGTTGCATTTGTCACGAAAATACATGTCGCGATATCGCGACACTTTTGCCTCTTTGAATTTTTCTTGTCTTTTGACCACGAAAACATAACATGTCGCGATATCGCGACACTTCTGCCTCCGTACTGTTCCTTTTTCTTTTTGTTGTGATATCACGACACTTTTTCTCCTTAGCTCTTTTCTTCTCTTCGGGTCGCAAAAACGCGACATGTCATGATATCACGACACTTTTTCTTCTTAGCTCTTTTCTTCTCTTCGGGTCGCAAAAATGTGACATGTCGTGATATCGTGACACTTTTTCTCCTTAGCTCTTCCTCTTGCAATATGTCGCGATATCGCGACACTTTTTCTTACTTACTCTCTCTCTTGCAATATGTCACGATATCGCGACACTTTTTCTCTCTCTTGCAATATGTCGCGATATCGCGACACTTTTTCTTTCTTACTCTCTCTCTTGCAATATGTCACGATATCGTGACACTTTTTCTCTCTCTTGCAATGTCGCGATATCGTGACAATTTTTCTTTCTTACTCTCTCTCTTCCAACTTGTCGTGAAATCGTGACACTTTTTCTTTCTTTTTCTCTCTCTTCGAACTTGTCGTGAAATCACAACACTTTTTCTTTCTTTTTCTCTCTTTTCAAACTTGTCACAAAATTGCGACACATTTTCTTTCTTTTTCTCTCTCTTCGAACTTGTCACGAAATCGTGACACTTTCTCTTTATTTTTCTCTCTTCAAACTTGTCACGAAATTGCGACACTTTTTCTTTCTTTTTCTCTCTTCAAACTTGTCACAAAATCGTGACACTTTTTCCCGCCTTTTATCTCTCTTTGAACTTGTCACGAAATTGTGACACTTTTTCTCGCCTTTTCTCTCTCTTCGAACATGTCGTGAAGTCGTGACACTTTTTCTTGCCTTTTCTCTCTCTTCCAACATGTCGCGAAATCGTGACACTTCTTGCTTTTTCTCTCTCTTCCAACATGTCGCAAAATCGTGACAGTTTTTCTTCCTTGCACTTTTTCTTCCAACACGTCGCGAAATCGTGACAGTTTTTCCTTCTTGCTTTTTCTCTTTCGAAATGTCACGAAATCGTGACACTTTTCTTACGTGTCTTTTTCTTTGAACTTTTGCATGTGGGCCACTTCGGTCTTCTTGGAAAAGCACTGTACATACTCTGAATAGCTTCTAAACTTCTTGTCCACTGCATCTGAATAGCTTTTGAGCTTCTGAACTACCAGTCCAATGTATCAACCGATCTATCTGACTGTGTTGACAACAATGACAATATTGTTGCTGCACCTTGCTCAACAATATCCCCCTTTGGAATTGTTGGCAACACACATGCAATTTCCTGTAACTCTTCTCCCCCTTTGACAATAATACCAAAGGGCTACTACAGACTCCCCCTGAGTCCATGCACAACATTCTCAGGCAAAAACTATTACACTTAGCAAAAATCACGCACATGAGCAAAAAGATAATTAAATACTTAAATGCTCCCCCTGAGAATGTGATCCCTATAGCTAGTCAATTCTTGGGAAGCGTGACCACTCCCAATTTATTGCGAAGGTACTCAAATACTTCCTTGGGTAATGGTTTTGTGAAGATATCCGCTACTTGCTCTGTAGTTGGAACAAAATCCAACTTAACCTCACCTTCCACAACTTTCTCCTTCAAAAAGTGATATCGGATAGCAATGTGTTTTGTCCGTGAATGCATAACCAGATTCTTGGAGATGTTAATGGCACTGGTGTTATCACACATAACTGATATTGGCTCATTGAAGTTGATACCTAGATCTTTTAGGGTTTGTTTCATCCACAATACTTGCGTATAACATGTTGTCGTAACAATATATTCTGCCTCTACTGTCGATAAAGAAACTGACTCTTGTTTCTTACTGTGCCATGCGACCAACCTGTCTCCAAGATAGAATGCACCTCCAATGGTACTCTTTCTGTCATCGACACATCCTGCCCAATCTGCATCTAAATACGAAATAAGGGTGAAGTCCTTACCTTTCGAATACCATAACCCATACTCCATAGTACCCTTGAGGTACCAAAAAATCCTCTTCACTGCTGTCACATGAGTCTCCTTGGGACTAGCCTGAAATCGTGCTACCATGCATACTGCCTACAAAATATCTGGTCTAGTAGCTGTCAGATGCAGTAAGCTCCCAATCATAGATCTATAAGTGGTTTGATCAACAAGTGGAGATTTGTCATCCTTGCTCAACTTGCAACCTGTCGTCATGGGAGTGCTAACTGGCTTACAATCCTCCATGGTGAGCCTTTTTAACATCTCTTTCACATATTTAACTTGGGAAATAAATATGCCCTTCTCATTTTGATTAACTTGCAACCCGAGGAAATACGACAGTTCACCAATCATAGACATTTCAAATTCTATCTGCATTTTATTTGCTAAATCTTTACATGACTCATCTTTGCTGCTGCCAAATATGATATCATCTACGTATACAACAAGAACAATAAGATGCCCATTTTCTATTTTGACATACAAATTGTTGTCCACCATACCTTTCTTAAACCCTTGTTGAGTGAGATAGTTGTCTAGCCTTGCATACCATGCTCGGGGTGCCTATTTCAAGCCATATAAAGCTTTCTTCAACTTGCAAACCAAGTTGGGATCATCACCAAGTTGAAAACCATCTGGCTGCTCAATATAAACCTCTTCTTCAAGTTTCCCATTCAAAAACGCTGATTTCACATCCATTTGATAAACTTTGAAATTCTTGTAAACTGCTAAAGCCAGAAACATTCTAATTGCCTCAAGTCTAGCTACTGGTGCAAAAGTTTCCTCAAAGTCAATACCTTCAACTTGTGCATAACCTTTACATACCAATCTTGCTTTATTCCTGATTACCTGTCCGTCTTCATTCAGTTTGTTTCGAAAAATCCATTTAGTACCGATTACATTTTTATTTGCAGGTCTAGGTACTAACTCCCAAGTTTTGTTTTTCTCGATCTGATCTAATTCTTCATTTATTGCCTTCATCCAACTTTCATATTTGCTTGTTTCAGTAATATTTTTGGGCTCAATGCTGGATAATAGAGAGTAGTTACTTACTAATTTTCTTCTTTTCTGAACACCAGCTGTGGGGTCTCCAATTATTTGCTCTCTAGAATGATTTTTCTGCCAGCTGCCTGTTTTGAATATCTTATTTTCTTCCACTTCTGAATCATAACTTAAATCATCTGAGTCAATTTTTTGTTTATTTTCTGTTTTGTTTTCCTCATCTCCTTCAATAACCTCTTCATAAATTGGGTAGTTTTCTTCATAGCTAACTACTCGTTCCCTACCTTCATCAAATGTAACACTGGCACTGTCCACAATTTTCTTTAGCCTCTTGTTGTAGCATTTGTAGGCTTTGCTTCTTGGGGAATAGCCAACAAAAATACCTTCATCCGCTCTATCTTCAAACTTACCAAGATTATCTTCAGTCCTTTTGATGTAACACTTGCAACCAAAAACTTTGAGGTATTTTGTTGTTGCCTTTCTACCGAACCACAACTCATAAGGAGTTTTGCTTTCATGT
Organism: Wollemia nobilis; assembly: GCA_028583015.1. Lineage (NCBI taxonomy): Eukaryota > Viridiplantae > Streptophyta > Pinopsida > Araucariales > Araucariaceae > Wollemia > Wollemia nobilis. The sequence continues at coordinate 28,464 of JAQPPZ010015350.1, forward strand.
GTTCTCAGCATGTACCTATTTTGGATATACACCGCAGTATAAACTGCTTCTTTCCAAAATCTGTCTGCTACTCTGCTCTTAGTCAACATAGTCCTTGCCATTTTCTGCACTGTCCTATTCTTTCTCTCTACCACACCATTCTACTGAGGTGTCCTGGCTGCTAAAAACTATCTCCTAATACCATATTTATCACAGTACTCTGTAAACTCATCTGAAATGAATTCTCCTCCTCTATCTGATCTTAAACATTTGATCCTTTTTCTTGTTTCATTCTCAACGTGGTGTTTGAAAGTCCTGAACATTTCAAAGGCTTCTGATTTATCCTTCAAGAAATATATCCATGTCATTCTGGAATAGTCATCAATACACAACATAAAATATTTGTCACCATTTATGCTTTGCATTCTCATGGGTCCACATAAATCAGTATGTATTAGTTCCAAAGGTTTGCTTGTGTTGTACTCTTTTGTTTTGAATGTGACTCTAGTTTTCTTCCCCTTTTGGCATGAAGCACAAATGCTATTTGAAGGTTTGCTAATGGTGGGAATATCTCTCACTGCCCCTTTTGAGATGATTTTTACTAGATTGTCAAAACTGATATGACCGAGCCTCTTGTGCCACAACCAATTTTGTTCTTCCTGTCCAATAAAACAAGCTCCTTCTGAAGTCTCTAAAAGCATGTAAAGGTTGCCAGATGTCCTTGATCTAGTTGCTATCAATTTTCCACTGTTTGTTCTTCTGACTTCACAACCCTGCTTCTTAAAAACTACTTCATGACCTTTATCACAAATCTGACTCACACTCAACAAGTTATGTTTCAGACCATCCACAAACAAGACTTCTTCTGACTTGATTTTTTCGTCACTAATTTTAATTGAACCTTTCCCAACTATCTTAGCTCCATCATTATTTCCAAACTTTACTGAACCACCTTCATATTTCTGTAACTTCTCAAATTTTTGTTTGTCACCTGTCATATGACTAGAGCATCCACTATCAAGTATCCATGGTACATATTTATTCTATGCTTTAAAAGCTATTTGCACAATCAAAGATTCCTTCTCTTCCTTAAGTCACTCTTTTTCTTTCCACTCTGTTTTGACTATAGTTTTGGGCTCTAGTTTTGACTTTCCATTTTTAGTATCTTGTGTATGTTTTTCGGGAAGTTTTCTATTTTGTCTCATCCTATTTGGTTGAAATTTTCTTCCCTAAAATTTATTTGAAGCAAATGTACTTCGACAATTTCTTGCAATGTGCCCAAAATTATGACAGTTATAACATTCTACTGCATAATTCATCAGAGGTGAAAAAGCATTTCTACTGGTGAAATTCCTCGGTCCTACATTATACTTGTAGTCTGAAATTTTATGTCCATAACCATTGCATTTAAAACAAAAACTAGAAAAGGGATAATTGAACCTGGGTGATGGTCTTTGCCATGTTGTCGTAGGAGCCCTAAATCTTCTTCTTCTTTGATTTGTGACATTGGTGAATCCATCATTGTCAATTCTCCTTTCGTGCCTGGCATTATCGCTTTCTTCTACATGAGTCATTTTTCCTTGATCAACCTATTTCTTATCTTCATTCTTTACAGGTTCTACATTTCTGGCCTTTGATCCATTTGATGATTCTCCTTCGATGAAGCCCAGACCAAATTTGATGCCTGAAGGTCTTTGATCATTTAAAATCTTATCTAGATTCATAGAACTTTCTTTACGTTTGTGATAACAGCTAATTTTATGATTCATCTCTTCTATCTGCATCCGTAAACCAACATTCTCTTCTTCTAGTTTGCAGCAGTAATCTATTTTCATGGTTATCTGAACTTTGAGATCTTCAGATATTTTCTTGTATTCTTCTATCTGTACTTTCAAACTGGTTATGATGTCGTTTGCATCCTCAAGATTTCTTGAAAGTTTCTTATTCTTTCTCCTCTCTATTCTCCACTCTTCAAGTGTAGAGATCAACTCACCTTCTAGATCTACTTCAGCCTCAGGTTTTTCATCACATACTTCAGAGTTCACTCCTGCATTTTTTTATTTTTCTTCTTCAAATGCCATGAAAAGAGCTTCACCTATTTCTTCTTCAGAATCCTCACCGGAGCTATCTTTTGATGAACTGGCATTCCTGGAGATGAAACTTTTCTTCTTGAAGTTGCCTTTTCTGAAGTTTGTTTTCTTCTTCCAGTCACTTCTTTCTTGGTGCGATCCTTCATCACTTTTGTTCTTCTCATTAAGAGGACATTTAGTCGCAAAATTCCCAATGCCTCCACAGTTGAAACATTTAAATGGTAGCTTTCCTCTGTATTTTCCTTTTTCCCTTTTTAGTTTTCTAACAAAGTTTGCTTCCATTTCATCTGATGTCTCTTCTTCCTCGGACTCTTATTTTGCATTTTTATTTTTAAGGGCTTTAAAAGCCGCTTCTCTGTCTGTGGGTTTAGATCTTCCTATTCTCATCTCATATGCAGTCAAAGAACCATGCATCTCATCCATACTAAAGAAATTTAGATTTTTAGCTTCTTCTATCGCTGAGACTTTAGAATCAAATATTTGAGGAAGAGATCTTAATACCTTTTTCATGATGACAGAGTCTCCCATATCCTCGTCGAGTCCTCTAATTGCATTGATGACTTCATTAACTCTCAGCATAAATGCCTCTATGTTCTCATCGTCATTCATCTTTAGTGCTTCGAACTGAGCTCGATATGTTTGTAACTTGGCCTCCTTGATCTTATCATCTCCTTCATGAATACTCCTCAGTTTGTCCCATATTTCTTTTGTCATTTTACAACTCATGATCTTTACCAGTTCACTGTCTACTAATCCGCACATGATAGCATTCTTTGCTTTTGAGTTATTCTCAAACAGTTTCTTTTCGTCAGCTTCTTTTGGAGGAATGATGGGTATTGTGTATCCACTAACTACTGAATCCCAGATGTCGTATCCCAAAGCACATAGATATGTCTGCATCCTAATTCTCCAGAATGTGTAATTAGATCCGTCAAACAATGGTGCTTTGTTTGATGAGGAGCCTACACCACCTGCCATTGTGTTACTTCCAAGATCACCCTAGCCGATTAAGCTTGTATAGGAACTTGGCTCTGATACCAATTGTTAGTCTTACAACGACACTGAGAGGGGGGGTGAATCAGTGTAGCTTATTAAAAACTTAACTCTGCAACTCTTAATGCTGAAATAATGCAAACTTAAAAATAGATACAACAATTATAACAAGAGAGCATCACACAACACAATATTTTAATGAGGTTCACCAATGTGGCTACTCCTCAAAAATGATTGCTTGGACTCCCATCCAAATCTAGCCTTAGCAAAGCAACAACTTTACAATATATTTACCAGCACCCACTGGAAGGAGCACCTACCCCCTGTTTTATCTACACCAACAGAAAGGAGCACCAACCCTTGATTTACCAGCACCAACTGGAAGGAGCACCGACCCCTATTTTATCTCCACCAATAGAAAGGAGCACCAACACCTGATTTACTAGCACCAACCCCTATTTTATCTACACCAATAGAAAGGAGCACCAACCCCTGATACCAAGCAATAGCTTGGACTTCAATTTTGAATCTGCAAGTTTTGATAGGAAAATACCTTCACTTTTACAAGACCCTGACTGGTCTATTGCTTACTCGATCTCTCTCACTGTTCGCAAGACATGCGCTTTTGTTGCACTGCTACAACCAAACTTAGTGATCAACTTTGCATTTTGCTCTTGTCTACGTACTCTGCTTTCTCTATGCACACACTTCACACACTCACCATTACAGCCAAATGATCATCTTTTCCCTTTGCACACTCTGCTTTCTCTATGCACACACTTCGCACAATTTGTGCTGTTATAGCTGAACGGTCATCTTTGCCCTTTGCACACTCTGCTCTCTGTGTGCTCTCACTTCACACTTTAGCTCGATTCGACATGACTTGCTCTCTGTGCACTTGTAGGTGTATTTCACACACATTCGATGACGCCTCAAATCTCCAAACAACCCTCCTTTTATAACAAAATTTTCATGATGAAAAAACTAATCTTAGTTGGCTGTCATAACAAATGTGAACCCTAATCTTCGTCGGCTATCATCACAATTATAAACCCTAATATTAGTCGGCTGACATCGGTCTTTGTCGGCTTCAACTCATGAAGATATTCGATAATTCTACTGCTCGAATATTTCATTCGATAACAGTCCCTGTAGCCACCGCACTATCTTTTGTTCACTCTTCATATTTTAGCTGCATGAATTCACTCTGTATCTACCCCTGTAAATGCCATAGTGATATTGGTCCACTGTCATACTTCTCATTTCAGTTGGGTTCTTCTTCTTGTCTTGCGCTCATACGACCTGTCGTGAAATCACGACATTTTTGCCTCTATAGTTTCTTTGTTGCATTTGTCACGAAAATACATGTCGTGATATCGTGACACTTTTGCCTCTTTGAATTTTTCTTGGCTTTTGATCGTAAAAACATAACATGTCACGATATCGTGACACTTCCACCTTCGTACTGTTCATTTTTCTTTTTGTCGCGATATCGTGACACTTTTTCTCCTTAGCTCTTTTCTTCTCTTCGGGTTGCGAAAACGCAACATGTCGTGATATCGTGACACTTTTTCTCCTTAGATATTTTATTATCTTTGGGTCACGAAAATGTGACATGTTGCGATATCGTGACACTTTTTCTCCTTAGCTCTTCCTCTTGTAATACTTCACGATATCGTGACACTTTTTCTTACTTACTCTCTCTCTTGCAATATGTCGCGATATCGCGACACTTTTTCTCTCTCTTACAATATGTCGCAATATCGCGACACTTTTTCTTTCTTACTCTCTCTCTTGCAATATGTCACGATATCGCAACACTTTTTCTCTCTCTTGCAATATGTCGCGATATTGAGACACTTTTTCTCTCTCTTGCAATATGTCGCGATATCGCAACACTTTTTCTTTCTTACTCTCTCTCTTCCAACTTGTCACGAAATCGTGACACTTTTTCTCTCTCTTCAAACTTGTCACGAAATCGTGACACTTTCTCTTTCTTTTTCTCTCTCTTCAAACTTGTCGTGAAATCGTGACACTTTCTCTTTCTTTTTCTCTTTGAACTTGTCGCGAAATCGTGACACTTTCTCTTTTTTTTCTCTCTCTTCAAACTTGTCATGAAATCGTGACACTTTTTCTTTCTTTTTCTCTCTCTTTGAACTTATCGCAAAATCGCGACACTTACTCTTTCTTTTTCTCTCTCTTCGAACATGTCATGAAATCGTGACACTTTTTCCTGCCTTTTCTCTCTTCCAACATGTCGTAAAATCGTGACACTTTTTCTTGCTTTTTCTCTCTCTTCCAATATGTCGTGAAATCACGACACTTCTTCCTACTTTTTCTCTCTCTTCCAACATGTCGCGAAATCACGACAATTTTTCTTCCTTGCACTTTTTCTTCCAACATGTCACGAAATCGTGACAGTTTTTCTTGCTTGCTTTTTCTCTTTCGAAATGTCGTGAAATCGTGACACTTTTCTTACTTGTCTTTTTCTTTGAACTTTTGCATGTGGGCCACTTCGGTCTTCTTGGAAAAGCACTGTACATACTCTGAATAGCTTCTGAACTTCCTGTCCACTTCATCTGAATAGCTTCTGAACTTCTGAACTTCCTGTCCACTGTATCAACCGATCTATCTAACTGTGTTGACAACAATGACAATACTGTTGCTGCACCTTGCTCAACAAAATCATCCATTAAAAATTTCAGTGATAGAGGTATGAGTGAGTAGCATGACAAAATTTTTAATATTCGATAAAGACTTCCTCAACGATTATTTGTTATTGATTCTTGATTCCTATGAATTAGAATAGAATGTGAGCATAGTGAAGATTAGAAATCAAAAAATCAAAGTCACATTATCAAGAAATAACTTTTGATTAATATTTAAATTATCAAAACAAGAAATACTAGTGATGAAGGAACATCCATATGTAGAGGAGTGGAACAAGAAAATCCACGAAATCACAACCATTACCTCTATAGAAGTTGACAAGAATTTTTGTCATGGAAGTCATGGGATTAAGTAGATTTAACTAAAGAATGAATAACTATGATGCATAATGAATATTGTGATGTCCAAGCTATCAAGAGAAACAAGGTCATAGAAAATTCCTATATAGCTAGTACAATATGTACAGAGCATTGTGAAAGGAGTGTAGCATGATTGGGCATCATATTTATCATATCGTATTAGGAATTTTTTAAGGCAACAATCTAAGAATTTCTTATGGCATTCCATGCCATTGGAATAATGTTGAATGCAATTACTTTCCAAGATGGATTTTCTAAGACCGGTTTATCTAAGATAGTTGTCAAAATATGAACCTACAATACTTATATAGATATCTATAGTACTAGTGATTAAGTCCACTCCATTCAAGACGAGGGCCAAAATAATATTACAAAGATCATACTTAGTTGAAGAGGAGGATAGTGAGGAGTCAAAGGAAGAACTAGAACCATGATAGAAGAAGAAACATAGAAGTCTAGAGACCAAATTATAGTAAGAATTGAGGAGTTAGCCCAAGAACAACTTATGGAGGAGTTGCCTTAAGAGCAACACGTGGAAGAGAGAAGAGAAGAAAGAAGGGTAATAAAATTATCCTATAAGGACAAGGAGATAAAGAGAACAAGAAATAATGATGATGAAGGAACAACCCTTAGTCAAGATTATGTAGTAGGAAGAAGGATTGGCACAATAAGTACAAGAAACTATGGTGGTTGAAGAAGAAGAGATGAATATAATAGGAAATTTGGAAGAAGAATTTCCAAGACTTTTTTATTGGATGCAACAAGTGGATCTTAGTGAAAGCAC